>JAQQSW010014401.1:0-12114 GCA_028646575.1 Pseudocheirus occidentalis | reverse complement strand
AAGCAGCCTGGTGGGGGCCACTGCTGCTGGTTCCATTAGTTCCCCTCCCCCACTGCTTCCTTGCCCCGGGGGTAGAATGGCCGAACTGCTTTACACCCCCAATTAAGTTTCAAAGTTTCAGCTTTCACTAACCGTCTCTTCGAAGCTCCCCTCAGGCCGGTGCTTTAGATTTTCTTTGAAGTAGACTCACGCTGTGGCTTGGGAGGCTCCGCTGCTCCTCCTGGCCACCCTGGGGCCTTGCCTGGTGGCAAGGTTTTGGGCTGGCCGTTCTCTGCTCCTCTGCGGTGTGAGCTGCACCTCTCCGTCCTGCTCTTCACGCCTTGGCAGATATGGAGGTTCTGGAGGCTGTAGAACCACTGCAGGCTGGCTGCGGGGCTCGGCTCAGCTCCTTCCCAACGTCCCAGGCCTGGCCACGGTCTCGGCTTCAGGCTGTTCCAGCCTCCGCTCCGGTGGCCGCGCTGAGCCCCTGCTGCCAAGCTTAGCCCTGCTGCCGAGCTGAGCCCTGCTGCCGAGCTGCCTTCAGTGAGAGCTGTGTTCTCTGTATTTTTGTGAGTCAGAGAGTCCTAGACTTTCCTAGACTTTGTCTGGGCTCGTATTTTATGGGTGTTTAGGGTGGCGGTGTGGGAGCTGCGGGACCTTGCTGCTTCTACGCCACCATCTTGGCTCCCACTTTCAAGCATTCTTGATGAAAAAAAGAGTTGAATAGAAAATTTGACATTCATATTCAAGAAGCAAGGCAAGCATGAGATGGTAAACAGGGAAATGAAATTATAAGGAACTTATCAAAGTTGAACTATTTATATTCCTATGTGAAAACAATCATTGTAACTTATAAAACTTTCTCAGTATGAGGATAGTGGAAGGGGATATAATAGGTCTGTATAGGTGGCATATGGGCATATGAATACATATGTGAGTGTGCATATATATGTGTACAGGTACACAGACTCAGAGGGTACAGGCTCAATTGAATAGGAAAGGATGATACATAAAAGGTGAAATTGAGAGGGGAGAGAGGAATATAATGAGAGGAGATGGAGAGAGACAGAATGGGGGTAAATTATGTCATACAGAAGAGGTGAGGGAAAACTCTTCCAGTGGAGGGGAAGAACAGGAAGGCAAAAGGGAATGGGTCAACCTTACTCCCATTGAACTTGATTAGGGAGGAAATGACATACACACTAAATAGGGTATCATTCCCTATAGAAGAGTAGTGGGGAAGGGGATGAGAGGGGGAATGATTGAGGGGAGGGCATGTTGGGGGGGAGGGTAGTTAGAAGCACACAATTTTGAAAAGGGACAGGGTCAAAGTAAAGAACAGAACAAGTGGACAGGATAGGATGGAGGGAAATATAGTCAGTCTTTCACAATATATCCACTACGGAAATGTTTTGCATAGCTACACACACACAACCTATATATGTTTATCTTCCCAGTAAGTGTGGGTGACAGGACAGGAAGGAAAAGAATCTGGAATTCAATTTTTTAAAATCAAATGCTTAAAAAAGTATGGCTATTATTGTTGGGGGTTTTTTACATGAAACTGGGAAATAAGATATATAGGCACTGGAGTATAGAGATCCATCTCGCCCTACCAGAAAGTTGGAGATGGAATGGGGCAGGATATTGGAGAGAGCAGATTTGGGGAGGAGGTATACAGTGGGATCACTGCTTTGGGGTGGTGGGTAAGAGAAAGACAGGGGAAAATTTGTATCTCAAAATCTTGTGGAAATGAATGATGTGAACTAAAAATAAACATAGAATTTAATTTTTAAAAAAACAAGTCTCCTTGGATCCTACCAACTGTGGTAGCTATTGTACTATACCTCTCCTATGCTCCATGGCTCAATTTCTTGACAAATTTGTCTATATTCAACATTTCCTGTTCCTCTCCTCTAACTTTTTGCTAAACCCTCTGAAACATAGCACCTAAAATCTTTATCTGAAAGTGTTCCCTCCAAAATCAACTAAGATCCATTCATTGTCAAATCCAGTGGACTTTTTTGGAATCTTCCTCTGGATTGACTTTTCTGCACTTTTGAATAGTATTGATCATATTCTTGCCGTTCATGTCTTGTCTTTTCTTGCTTTTATAAAATATTCTGTATCTTCTGCTACTTGTTTAACTGATTCTTCTTTGTGACCTTTGCTCCATTTGCAGCAGGTTTGGGAAGCAGTGAATAAAGCATTGTATTTGGAATCAGGAAGATCTTGTTTGAAATCTGTCCTTAGGTAGACAGACATGGTAGTGAAACCATAGGTAAGTCACTAAAATGTTGGGTGCTTCAGTTGGGAATGATAACAACTGCCTTACAAGGTTGTTAGGAGGATAAAGTGAGGTAATATTTGTGATAGTGTTTTACACAGTGCCTAGCACATAGTAGGCACTCTCTAGATGCTTAATCCTACCCAACCTCAACCCTTCATAATATGAGGTAACTCTAATTCTATTCTTTGTGTACAATCTGGATGTAATTCAATGTGATGTCCATCCATTCTAAGGTTGGAATGGGCAATATAAAGGTTCAGAATGTATGAGGCCCAATACCACCCACCTGTAGGAAGTTGTAGAGTTCCAACAGGGTCCCCATCTGGACAGACAAAGCTGATCTGGCTCCTCCAATGACAGCCACAGACTTCTCCTGCCCTCTGCAGCTAAAATTAAAGACTAGTTGAAAAATTTTATGCCTCTGGAAAGAAGTATGAAAAAATAGCCTATCATAATTTCAATGCTTAGAACTGACTTTTTTCTTCATCCTTTCCTGGGTGTTCCTTTCTGGCCTCAGCAGGATCACATAACACTTGGGAAGAAAGATGCAGCCCAGTAAACCAGCACTGGAGGCAAGGATGGAGAAGATCTCTACAGTCACCATTGCCTTACCCTTAGTGCTCTGGTATGTGGGGAGGAAGGATACCCACACAGTGCAGAACACCAACATACTGAATGTGATGAACTTGGCTTCATTGAAGGTATCAGGCAGGTTTCTAGCCATAAAAGCCACAGTAAAAGTCCCCAGAGCTAGGAAGCCCATGTAGCCAAGGACACAGTAAAATGCAGTATCAGAGCCCTCATTACATTGAATAATGATGTGACCAGGTTCAGAGTGTGGGTCCATGTCTGGGAAGGGGGGAGAAGTTCCCAACCAGATGCTGCAGAGAACCACTTGAATGCCAGAGCAGATGAGGACAATGGAGTTGGACACCCTGGATTGCACCCACATCCTGACTCTACTCCCTGGTCTTGTAACCCTGAAGGCCAGAACCACCATGATGGTTTTTGCCAAAATAGAAGACACAGCCACAGTGAAGATGACTCCAAAAAAGGTTTGTCTGAGGAGGCAGGTGGCTGCAGTGGGACGTCCAATGAAGAGCAAGGAGCAGAGGAAACAGAAGGTGAGGGAAATGAGGAGAGTGTAGCTTAGAGTCCGGTTATTGGCCTTGACAATGGGAGTGTCTTGAAACTTTACAAAAACCCAGAGAACCAGGATGGTCAGGAGAGAGAAGGAAACAGCTATCAATGCAAATGTAATCCCCAAAGGTTCTGCAATAGCCAGGAAGGTCACAAGCTTGGGGAAGCAGTCATCTCTGCCCTTATTTGCATACTTATCTTCTGGGCACTTCTCACAGTGGTCCACATCTGAAAAGGAAAAGAATCCAGTCAGATCTTACCTTGTGCAGCAGGATCTACTGATAGTGATCTCTTCTCTGAGATTACCTTTCATAAATATTTTATTCACATATTGTCTTCCCTAGTAAAAGGTAATCACCTTGAGGTCAGGTATTATTTTTAACCTTCTTTGTATCCACAGCACTTAGCACTGAGCTTGGCACATAGTAGGTGTTTAATAAACCCTACTGCCTTCTGCATGATCTGTAAGTAAGGAACCACATTTTACTAGCAGAGGCTTGTACTATGATTAAAGTGTGATGGGAGACCTCAGCCATAGAGAAACAGTGTTCTAGAACCAGCTCACCTCTGACTGAATTTTGAGAGCTCATTTGCTTCATAGAATTCACTGTGGCATGTAGTATTTTCAGATGCTTTAGTAACATAAAAGTTAAAATAACCTCAGTGCTTATTCCTGAGAGACTTCATGAACAATTGAGACACCTACAGTCAGAGACAGGCCTATTTATGGCTCCCTTTTTCCCCTGTAAAATTCAGTTCTTTTCATAATCAGACATGTCTTCACTATCACATAAGACACTTCACTAGTTGAGAATTCAGTATATTGTTTTGTTCTTTAAAATCAGACTGATTTCAGAAGTATGGGAAAACTTTCTCATGCCTTCACGTTGACTTTTGGAGGCAGGTAGGAACCAGGAAGATTTGAGTTCAAATCTGTCCTCAGACCATTACTAGATGAGTGACCCTGACCAAGTCACTTAACCTCTGTTGGTGTCAGTTTTCTCATGTATGAAACAAAGATCATACTAGAGCCTAGGGTAGTTGTGGACATCAAGCAACATAGGACTTGTAAAGTGCTTTGTGAATCTTCAAGAACAAGCTATCATTATTCACCAATGCTTACAGAAGTGTGTTTCCCACAAAATGTACTCTTAGAACAGTGATGCTTAACTTTAGGCTCATAGATCTCCAAGTAGGTTTGTGAGAGAATTTCAGAGGGTCCATAAATTTAGATGTTAAAAAAAACCTTGTTTTTACTAATATTACCTGAAATTTCCTGCATTTTAAATTTTAAAAAATGCTCTGAAAGGGGTTCACAATCTTCCCTGACTTTCGTAACACATAAAGTGCTAAGAGCTTCTGTGTTAGAAAGTTTCTTGAGGCACAGAGGGAAAAATGACCTTGTGCTGGAGAGAGGGTTGACCCAAAGGTTGTCTGGACTCCAAGACCTGAACCCTTTCTGCTACTCCATTCTACCTTTCTCTGGGTTCTTGATTGTGATGATCACATTTGAGGTGTATTATTTTCCTTACAATGTACGTTGTCAGGATTTGTTCTGAATCTCTGAACTGACACATGAACAGATAAGTGCAGTTTAGAAGAAAGCTCTAGACCCAACATCAGGAGAAAGATATTAGGTGGGGCACAACCCACATTAGATCTGAGAGTGTGATGTCATCTCTATGAGTTTCATAAATAAAATGAAAAATTGGAAAAAGATGATGGCCAAAGTCCCTTCCACCCATGTGATTCTGTAACTAACCTCTGAGTTAATCACCTTTTGTTGGTCTGTTTGAGTGATGCTAATTCCTGTCAGTAGGGATTATTTGTAAACCAAACCAATGCCTTCCAGGAAAGAGTGAACATTTTAAGCATTGTCCATTCTACTCAGAGGAATTCACACCCTTCCTCAGAACATTTGAAATGATAATCTTCTACTCCATTAAAAGTCCGTTTTCTGCAATATACCTTATTTTCCATTTTCAGTCAATACCTGCTTGACTAAAACTGTCTCCCAGAGTCCTTCATTCCTAATATCATTATTTTCCCAACACATTCTAATCCGTATCTTAAATCACCCCTCTCTAAATCACTCTCAAACCTCAGACTCCTAGATAGAACTCATCCCCTCTGGGTCCCAACAACCACTTCAACCTTTTTGCCTGAGCCTCTTCAATAGGATCACCTCCTCCCATGCTGCCTTGGTCAAATTCCTCTCTGGCACTTCCTGCACAAGAAGAAACCCAACATTCTGAACACATTCTCTCTACTCCAAATCATACATACCCACTGGCAGAAAGGAGTGTCTACATGCTAGCCAACTTTATTCAGGTCTGTGACAACAGATTTTTAACAACAGGTTTTTGGAGTTAAAATATATTCACAAACCACTTTGAAGTTTAATAAGCATTATTAATATTTTCTATATCCTTTTCATTAGTCTGTTCAACAAACAAACTAAACCCTATTTTGTTACACTGGCCAATTTCCTCTGTGTAAAAGCTCACATGGAAAATCTAACATTTGCCTCTGAGAGCTGGGTGAAAACTGGCTCCAGCACATGCCTATTCCCTATCTCAAAATGCTGAACCCCAGTATGAGGCCAGTTGTTCCTGAGTCAAAAAGGGATAAATGGCAGTGGCTAGGTGGTGCAGTGAATCAGTGAATAGAGCACCAGCCCTGGAGTCAGGAGTACCTGAGTTCAAATCCAGCCTCAGACACTGAACACACACACAAAAAAAACTAGCTGTGTGACTTTGAGCAAGAAACTTAATTCCAATTGCCCTCCAAAAAAAAGCAAAAAAAATTTCAAAAAGAGATAAAGGGAATCTATCATCTATCTGTTTGTCTGTCTGTCTGTCTATCTATCTATCTATCTATCTATCTACCTATCTGTCTGTCTGTCCACCTATATTTATATACTTAGATTTTGCAGCACATGTGTACATATATAAGCCTATATACACATATGGTATGTGTGTGGATACACACACACAAAAACACACATACAAAATCAATTATATTTTCTATCGTGTTGTAATACCAAATACCATTCTCAGACTATCATGATTTCCCACTCTTTTCTTATTTCAGACATGTGGGTTGCATATGCCTTCAGGAGTCCAACCTCACACTGTCCTGTGACAGAACCCTCATGAGGGAAGACCCTGCAGACACTTACCAGTTTGATAGGAAATCTCCCCCTCTGGGCACTGGGAACAAATGAAGCAGCACACAGGCTCTCCCTCCTTATTTGTCTTCCTGTATCCAGGACCACAGCTGTCACTGCACACAGATCTGGGGACCTGAGTCATTTATAAGAGAGTGAGAAGTACATAGTTAACTAAAGAGATATTTAGAGTGGATGGTACATGCCAAGACATGGTATCGTCAAAAACAGCTCTGACTACTATACCTGATTCATGCATCCTTGGACATCGCTAATGTAACATTCAGGAAATCTCCCTTCTAATGCTATTTCTGTTAGCTGCTGTGATACTTTGGCTGAAATTGTCAACCTCTGATGATCTGATGTTTACTGTTTGTGAAATGAGAGCTTTTGGCTTGCTGATGTTAGGCCACTTATATTCTGTACTGCTAAATATACCCTGGATCATTTTAATAGGAATGACCCAAGCTGCTGCTCAATGAAACGTTGACTACCATCCAAAATTACATTAAATCTCATGTGCATAGTCCATAATCTTGTAGTATGGAAATGAATTCACTGTATTATAATAAGAAGCTAATCAATGATACCCATCTCCTCAAAGAGTAAATGCTGTCTCTGCCTCTTGCCAGTCCATGTGGAAGGGACCAACAATTCTTTCCAGAGAAAGGTGATGTTGGATGATGGAAAAACCTATTTCCCATTGCAGGTATCCCCTGAAATTCTGCCTTTTTAAAACCTCTTGTTATATGAAAAAGAGGAGCCATTTGAATATGTGCTGAGCTAGAACTAAAAATGTTTTCAAATGTCAGTAACTGACCCAAGTTGTTTCTCTTTTCTACCTGAATGAAAAGCATGCTGTAATTCTCTGAGTAGGTAAAGAGTGGAAGTCCATGCCACCTATGGCCAATATGTGGCCAGTGCTTTTTTCCCCCTTGTGTTCTGCCTCTTTCTGTGTCTTCTTTCTTGCTTTTGGGTGGAGTCCTGTATATTGTAAGCTTCACAAGGTTGGTAGAGTGAGCCATTATAAATCCAGTAAAGGGAGTAAGAAGAGATTTGGTTAGACCATGGAAGCAATAAAGCCTGGCAGAGGAAGAACTAAATCCAAGCATAGAAGAAGTGATGATTTTTCCAGTAGTGATGCTGGATTATAAAATATGCTTGGTGGAGCAAATACTTTTTAAAAAATACATTAATGGACTGCCTGAGAATCATGATATGAAAGAACCTAAGCATCATCTTTCAAGATATTATTAAGGAAAACTGCCCAGATATTCTAGAATAATAAAAGAAATTCCAAAAGGAAAACTCCTAGGAATATTGTAGTCAAATTAAAGAGTTTGTGGATCAAGGAGAAAATATTGCAAGCAGCCAGAAAGAAACAATTCAAGTACTGTAGAAAAAGAATCAGAATAACACAAGATTTAGCAGCTTCTACATTAAAGTGACTGGAGGGCTTGGAATATGATATTTTGGAGGTAAAGAGCTAGGATAAAACCTAAAACCAAGAATCACCTACCCAGAAAAGCTGAGTATAATTCTTGAGAGAGAAAATATTCAATAAAATAAGAGACTTTCAAGCATTCTTTTTTTTTTTGCTTTTTTTTTGGAGGGCAATTGGGGTTAAGTGACTTGCCCAAAGTCACACGGCTAGTTAGTGTGTCAAGTGTCTGAGGCCGGATTTGAACTCAGGTCCTCCTGACTCCAGGGCTGGTCCTCTATTTACTGTGCCATCTAGCCGCCCCACTTTCAAGCATTCTTGATGAAAAGACCAGAGCTGAACAGCAAATTTGCCTTTCAAATACAAAATTCAAAAGAAGCAAGAAAGAGAAGTATAAGGGACACATTCATATATGGAAAGATATTTGCAACTCATGGGACCTTTCTCAGAATTAGGGCAATTGTAAGGAATATATGTACATACATATATGGCACAAGGTGAGTTGAATATGAAGGGATGATATTGAAAAATAAAACTGAGGAGTGACAGAAAGGAATGTACAGGGAGAAGGAGAAAGGGAAAGGTAGAATGGGGTAAATTGTCTCACGAAAAGGAAAGAAATGCTTTTATAGTGGAGGGAATGAGTGTGGAGGTGAGAGGGAATGAGCGAACTTTACTGTCCTTGGATTTTGCTTAAGGAAGGAATAGCATACACCATCTATTGGGTATCTAAATCTTTCTTACCCTACAGTAAAGTAGTGAGGAAGGGGAAAAGAGAGGAGGAGGAGATAGAATACAGGGCAGATTAAGGGGCAGTGAAATCAGAAGGAAACACTTTTGAGGAGGGACAGGGTCAAAGGAGAGAATAGAATGAATGGCGGGGTGGAAAAGGATGGAGGGAAATATAGTTAGTCTTTCATAATATGACTGTTATGGAAGTGTTTTGCATGCTACACATGTATAAACTATATCAAATTGCTTGCCTTCTCAATGATAGTGGGTGGGGAGGAGGGGAAGAAGACAATTTGGAATTCAAAAATTTTTAAATGAACATTTTTAAACATTGTTCTAATGTGCAACTGGCAAATAAGATGTACAGGCAATGGGGTATGGAAATCTTTCTTACCCTAGAAGAAAATGAAACAAGAAGAGGATAAGAGAAGGAGGGGTATTGGTAGAGGGTCAGATTAGGGGAAAGAATAATCAGAATGCATGCTGATTTGTGGTGCCGGTGGGAAAAGACAGGCAGAAAATTTGGAACTCTAAATCTTGTGGAAGTAAAACTAAATTTAATTAATTCATTAAAAATAAATTAAGTTTGGGTCTCCTATATCCAGCAGGTATAAGAATTTGTGTATCCCTAAGTGTTGGGTGGGGAGGGCTTGTACTGTTATTTTCACTATCTCTTCTCAGTAAACATTCCTCTATAAAGGCTTATTGAAGTTAATTGGTGAAACAAAACTGGGGCAATGATCCTGTAATTAGTGTTGGGGAAAAGTGCTAACCTTGAAATCTGATACAGCTATCAGTGAAGACATCACCAAGACATCTCAAGGTGACCCTGGGAAGCCAGAGGGAGAGATTATAACCTTGCACTAGAGATGCCAAATCATCAGTGTGGAAATGAGGAATGATGAGAACCTTCAGAACTATACATATGAACTAGAGTGTAATGGAGACACAGTCCATTAGAATATATCAATTTGGGCAAATGTAGGTCACACTCATTTTGCTTATCATAGAAACAAAACTTTACCAGCAGCTAAATACAATTTTATCTTAAATCAATTGAAGTGAGTAGAAGTATCACCATCAGTCATGAAGATACAGGAAAGTGAGTAAGTAGTAGCTTTGGAATAAACAGTCCTTGGGTCACTCAAAGCTTTCTGGGCCTCATTTTCATTAGCTGTGAAGTAAAGTGGTAGATAAAGTGACCTTGAAAGTGCCATCCTCTTGATGCTTGGAAACCTGATGGATTATTTATTTCATAAAGTGTGCCTTAAAAGTTTGCCTTAAAAGAAAAAGGTACAAAAGGAGCCAGGTGAGGTTTTCTATGAGTAAATATAGAATATTTGGTGAGATAAGTAGAGTTAGACTTATGTTAGCAGAGTGAGTTCTTATCACTGACCATGTAAGTTGACCTGGGAGTAATCTCTGACCTTTGAATTTTTCCATCCCCAATGAATGGCTTCATCACACATAATGACATCTTCACCAGGTGGAGCACTGGGGATAAATTGACCCACTTTTAGCAGGAATTCAGAATCATTAAGATAGAAAACATAGTTCCTAATGTCATATTGAGCCTCAGAGCTCCTTTTCTCATCCATAAACACCTGGTCACCAGCACTGTTGTTAAAGTGAATGTCCTTCAGAAAGGAGTGGAGCTGAAAGAGAAGAGAAATCTCTGTTATTTCTTGGAATCATGATTCTCTAAGAAGATCTCTATACTCTGCCAGAGATGCTGGGGCTGGTGAATGGAGGTTTGTGTCACATTTTGGAGGGATGATGTATGTGAGGTGTAATTCTACCTCACACACATATTGGATAACTGTTCTTGTTACTTATGAAGTAATAACACCTAACAAGATAGTGAAGCACACTAGAGATCTTAAAGGACTGCAAAAATGAGAGCTATTAATCTTAATTGTCATCATTACATTTCCTTAGTCCATTAAAACTGAAAGGGGCAACGCACTTGGAAAAGGAAATTTATTCTTTGTGGAGAAATCTGTGTGCAGAGAAGAGAGCTGCATTGAAACATCCCAAGACCGGGGTGGCTAGGTGGCGCAGTAAGTAGAGCACTGGCCCTGGAGTCAAGAGTACCTGAGTTCAAATCCGGCCTCAGACACTTAACACAAAATCTAGCCGTGTGACCTTGGGCAAGTCACTTAACCCCAACTGCCCTCCAAAAAAGCAAAAAGCAAAAAAAAAAAAAAAAAGAATCATGCCATGACCTTGGTGGTAGCTGGTTCCCAGTTAGCTTGGTTCCAGTTATACTTGGAAGAGAAAGGTTATTCCTCAGGAACGAGATAGAGCATCAATTCGTCACCAATTATAAGTGTTAAAGTTGAACAGCAAGTTGGACTGGATTCTGCTATCTCTCCCTGATACTCAGCTTCCACAAAGCTGGAGTTTTAAAATATCTCTGAATGGCAGCTATCTTATATGAATTCCCACTATGCCCTGTGGCATTCCTGTCCTATAATTAAAAAAAACTTATTTTCACCTTAAAACTGCCTTAAAACTGTGTGTCTCTGTCCTGAGAATACTGCTTTCTTTATATCCCTTTCTAGTTCTCCTACACTTTTCTTCCATATCTCCTGATGTTGCAGTCATGTTGGGGGAGTCAGAATACTTCTTGTTCCCCATTGCCACTTCTAGATCCAAATGTTAGGAATTTCCAAACTAGGTAGTCAGAATAATTGTTGCTATATACTTAAGTTTGGGTTTAATATCACCTGCTTAAAGTAGCAGAGAAGGGACCAATGTGGTCCAAAAGGACTATTATATTTGCTCTTATAATAAACCTCAGTAAGGGACAAAGCTTGAACTAACCAAACAAAAGAAGCATCTTGACCTCACAGGTACACCCTTCTTTGCTCTCTCAGTAAACCCGGAGGATGCCTCTTCCTGTGTCAACAACTTGTAAAGTCAATCACAAGTATTTCTCATGAGGACTGCTGCTGTGAATAACTTTTAAGGATCTGTTCCCATAGTATACTCCTCTATTTATTCAGCAATAAACTAAAGCAAAGCATTCAAGAAAGTAAAGAACAATATTAACAATATAGCATAACAATTTATTACTAAGGTGGTCACTTAGTCTTAAACAAACATATCATTCAGTAAGTATCAATCTCCTCAGTCAATATAGACTGCCCATCTAAAGTCTGTCCTCTTGCATAGAGCCTGGCTTCTGATCATTCTTAAGTCAATTTAAGATGTAATCATCCTTAAGCCAATTATCCTTAACCAGTGTCAGGAAGTGCAAACACCAGCCACCCCCAGGTCACAGTAAGTTACAATATCATCAGTAAGCACTAAGTCCCCAAGTCAAGTCTTCCTTCATCTTATCTAGAGGCTGACTTCCAA
>JAQQSW010014400.1:0-12115 GCA_028646575.1 Pseudocheirus occidentalis | reverse complement strand
ACCCACCTGATACATAGTAAGCTGTTAATGAATGCCTATTGATTCATCGACTGATTCAAGAGTGTTCAGAGGATTGTAGTAGTAAGTGGATTTTAAACCTGCCTCTCCTACTTTCTATTTTATGTGGTCTTTTAGGAATCACTCCCCCTCTGTACCTCATCTGTAAAAGTGAGGAGTTTGGACTGCTCTGATCACTGAAGTCTCTCCAGCACTAGCAGACTGACTTCTGCGACCCAAGTTCCCATGAATAATCTTATGCTCGTGGCTAAATGCTCTCCATTGCTGTCTATCGTGACTAGCGTAGTCTGTTACCTAATGTGGGGAGAGGAGGACTGATAACAATAATGAAAACCAGCTAACATTTAGATTACTTTAAGATCTGCAAAGTGCTTTACAAATATTAATTTAATATTTTACTTAATTAATTTAATCCCCCATTTCTGATGTTGCTCATTCATTTCAGTCATGTCGGACTCTTTGTGATCCCATATGGGGTTTTCTTGGCAAAGATACCAGAGGGGTCTGCCATTTCCTTCTCCAGCTCATTTTATAGATGAGGAAACTGAGGTGAAGTTAAGTGACTTGCCTACTCTAGCTGGTAAGTGTCTGAGGCCAGATTTCAGCTCAGGAAAATGAGCCTTCCTGGCTCCAGGCCTGGGGCTCTACCCATTGTACCACCTACTTGACCCATCCTCAAAGTTAAGGAAACCAAGGAAGAGGTCACAGTGCTAGTAAGTGTTTGGCCAGATCTGAACTCAGGTCTTCCTGATTCTGTGGTCCAGAGCTCTATCCACTGTACCACCTAACTGCCCCCAATAGCTCCTACAGAGGCTTCTGTAGACATTCAGTCAGTCAACAAGTATTAAGCAATCACTCTGTGCCAGGTGCTGTGCCAGGCACTGGGGATACAAGAACAAAAACTAATAGTTTTAGGAAGCTCTTATTTTCTAATGGGAGAAACAACATGCCAATAACTGTACGTGTTTACAAGCTAGATGGAAGGTAATTTCAGAGGAAAGGTGCCATGATCAGACTAACCAATAAAGAGCCATGTCCCCGGCCTCACCCACTGAAGTTTCACCTGGGTGGGGGCCTGTCCTCATACCTAGCCCATGACTGTCTTATTCTTGTAGACCGTTGGCTTCCTTGGAAGCCTGGCCAGTAGAAAGCCCAAATTTCAGAAGCCTTCTGTCTCTCATTAGCAATAATTACACAGCCTCCCCCTGGGTGACACAACCTTTTAGTATGAAATGAAGGGTAGGAAAGATTGTTTGCTTTTGGGGTTGCTATGAGAGGACTTTATAGTCTCTGGGAAGAAGCCAGGATTGGGTTTGTTTTGCATCAAATAGCCTGGCTTCACACAACAGCCAACATTCAGGTGGGGGCCTAGAGTCCTAAATCCTCATGGTCACTGGGCTCTTAGTGACTCAACCAGACCCCCACCCATCCCCCTCCTCCACCAAAGGAAGCATTTAGAAGAGATTTCTCTCCTAGCAGGTGTATTCAGTACTGCTGAGGCAGAAACATCCTAAAAGGAAAATGTTATTGCCGTTACCACGGAAAACTAGGCTGCTTTGGAGCAAACCCTAACCTGTGAGGAGAACCACACCCTCCCAGAATCATAGGACCATAGAGCCTCATAATGGGGAGGGTCCCCAGAAGTCATCTAGCCCAGCCTATGAGCATCACTGAAAATTGCTTAAAAGTCTGCAGTGATGGGAGGGATCCTGAGACAGCCCACCCCACTTTTTGGACAATCTGCACTGATGAGACTTGGGAGAAGGGATCCTAAGATAGCCCACCCCGCTTTTGAACAGTCAGCACTGACAGGACCGGGGGGAAAGGGGATCCTAAGACAGCCCCCCCCACTTTTGGATAATTCTGCTTGTTGCAAAAGTTTTTATTTTGTTTTTTTGCCTTAGTTCCACTAGAAAGGCTTGCTTGTTGACTGATGTATTATGCTGTTGTATAACCTTCAGGCTTTGTTGACCTAGAAAGGATGGAAAAAAGTCCCAAGTCTTCTTTAGGATTTTCACGTGCAGAACCTGCTACCATAGTACCATATGGCTACCATAGTATACCAGTGAGTCAGTAAGTCAGCAAGTGGCACCACGCTAAGCACTGGAGATAGAAAGAGAGGCAAAACCAGTCTCTGTATCCAAGAAATTCTTTTTTTTTTTTAACATTCTTACTGATAACATTTGGTTTTTTACATTGCCTAAACTTCCCACCTTTTGTCCCTCTCCCTTCCTAGAGTCATCCCTTAGAACAAAGAAAAAAATTTAAAGGGGAAAAAATGGAGAAAGAGAAATAAAATCAGGAAACTGATCAATGCATCAAGAAAAAAATACAACAGACAAACCTTCCAGTATATGATATGTGCCACACCCATTCTCCCTCTGCCACCACACACCTCTCTGCTGCGTAGGCAGGGGGAGTATCCTCACCTAATCTCTTTTTTGAGGCCAATTTTGTTCTTTGTAATTTTGCAATGTCCATTGTCCTTTTTATTTACATTATTATGACAGTCCAGAGTTCACATTATAATAAAGGATACAAACACAAAAACACCTCTGGGTACATCAAAGGTAAATATAGAGGAGATGGAAGGTAAGCTTAAAGGGGAAGGTTCGAGCAAGCATCTGGGAGGACTGTGAAAGGTCTCCTTTTATTTTAATATAATTGTTTTTCCCCAATTACATGTTAAAACATTTTTGTTTTAGCCTTTTTTTAAAAAAAGTTTTGAGTTTCTCCTTTCATTTTAAAATAGATATCTATGTCCTCCCTTCGGGTCAGCAACACCGATGGACATGGGGACTCCAGGAATACTAGTGTCTCATTCATTTGAAAATCATAGAAATACGGCGGTCCAATTAAATCTAGAAAAGACTTTAGAGATCGTTTTGCCCAGCGTCCTCATTTTTACAGATGAGGAAACGCAGGCCATTGTGGGGAAATGACTTGCCTGTTTTCACGCAGCAAGTTATTAACAGGGCCAAGACCAAGAACCCTGGTCTCCTGCTGGTCCAATGGTCATTACATTACCAGACTAGAGATTTTTAATTTCTTCCACTAAGGCAGCCCTATTCCATATTTGAATTTTTTTTCACTTCAGTGGTGTCTCTCATAGAACTCCAGTTAGGGAACCCCATAGGTGCAATAGGGTCTTACTGATGTGAACTGACTTTTTTTAAAGCTATTCTTGCTGACTCACCAACTCTCAAAAACAGTCTCTACCAAGTTTGGGAAGAGCTATGATGTTTTCTGTGGAAGGACTACCCACTCCAGTGAAATAATAGAACCTAGGAAGGGTGAAATACTTTTGCTGACTCAGAATTTGCAGCTGAAAATTTCCCCCTAATTATAGCTTACAGCTTCACAAAGCAGATGATTCTATTTCAGGGCTATCTCTAATTGTTAGGTAGCGACCCTTTTCGTTGGGCTGAAATCTGCCTGTCTGGTAACTCCCTCTTACCTCTAGGACCAAATATAAACTCCCATCTTTGACACAGGATGCTCTTTACAGCCTCGCCCTTTGGATGTTTCCAGTCCTTAAAATTCCTCAAGGGCAGGGGCTATTTTTTATTTTTTTCTTTGTATCCCCAGTACCCCAACACTTCATAAATGTTTGTTGATTGAGTCCCAATCAGTCCAATCCAATAAGCATATATTGAGTACCTACGGTGTACCTACCACTGTGCCAAGTTCTGGAGCTGCAGTTATAAAAAGAAAAATAATCCCTGCCCTCAAGGAGTTTACATCTAATGGAGCTTCCTCCACATACAATATAGGAGGTAGGAAGAGGGGTGGAACGTGCCACAGGGGAAGAGGTAAAGACTTTATCTGGCCAGGGACATCTTTTCCATGGAGTTGAACCCAGTCATAGCAACAAATGCAAACTGAGTCCAGTTTCTGCTCTATATAAAGGAAAGCTTTAGAAGGAGTTTAGTATTCCACCCTCCAGTCAGAGAAGAAAGGAGGCAAAGGGAGGTGCTGTCAGGTAAGATTAGAAGGGAGGAGCTTATCTGGGGAAGATCGTCTTCTGCCAGGGAGTTGAAACCAGGCAGAGCAACAGACATCGAGTGGAGTGAGTCTCAGGGTTGGAAAGGATAGCAGAGGCCATCTAGACTAACCTGTACCTAAAAACAGTTAGGATGGCAAGGTGGGATCACTATTCTCTCACCTGGGTCTCTGTCTGTCTGTATGCAGCAGCTTTGTTCTGTGATTTCTCCCATGATGATATAGCAGGTGCCTTCTGAAGAATTCAGAGGCCAGGCTACAACTCCCAAATGAGCCATTCAACCGAGAAACATTTCTGCCATCTCCCCCAGCCCAGCTTGGTCATTAGGACAGTAGTGCCAGAAGCAGCCAACAGCAGATGAGCTTTTTTGCTGAGGATGTCTGTGGCATTTCTGTTGAATGTGTGTCTCCTCTGGCCCTTTGCTCACAGAAACTCCAGAGAGAGAGGCTGCCCAGCAGACTAAATGATACCTTGAAGGAGCTGTTCCGCATTGTTCCCAGCAACATTGACCCCTTCCTGGAGAAAGGGCCTCTGGTCTGCAGGCGCTGTGCTGTCGTGGGCAACTCAGGAAACCTGAAGCAGTCTCAGTATGGGAGAGACATTGACAGCCATGACTTTGTGCTGCGGTGAGTGAAGGCCCCTCCCATCCCCCAGTAGACTTCTGGTTCCCAGGATGCTTATCCACTAGATAGCATTGCCTTCTCACGGCCCCAACAGAAGCAGCTTCAGGGGGATGTAGAAAGGTAACAGGGATGGAAATCAGGAGACTCGAGTTCTAGTCCATGCTTGTTCTCTGATGAGTTATATTACCTTAAGCAAATCATTTTCACTAAATTGTTTTGTCTGCCCAATAGGGATATTAATACCATTCATGCTGACTTCATAGGGATTATTGGGAGCATTGAATGATAAGAATATTAATGATGAGAGCAACAATTATATTGCACTCTAAGCTTTGCAAACAAATTACATATATTATCTTGTTTGACCCTAATTGCAACTGTGAGTGAGATGCTATTATTTCCATTTTACAGATGAAGAAACTGAGGCTGAAAGCAATTAAGTCCTTTGCCCAAGGTCACACTAGTAAGTGTCTGGGGCTGGATTTGAACTTAGGTCTTTTTGATGCCAAGTTCAGCAATCTAAGATCTTTGAAAAACTTAAAAGTGCTACACAAATAATAGTATCAAATATTTATCTAATACCTGCATGCACTGAGCTACACACATAGTTTCAGTGAGAAATATTCTTTAGCCACAGAGACCTTACATTCTAGTTGGTAGCTGATTTTATAAGATATCAATACAGTTACTTATGTTCATTCATTCTTCCAGTCATTCATTCACCTATTTTGCACCAAGCCCTCTGTTAGAATAGTCCTTCCTTCAAAGACCTTAATTTTAATGTAGCTTCTATTCTGTAACATTACATGGTAAAGTCATTAGAAAGTCATATGAAGTGTTACATGACTTCCAAAGGAATTAGGCCAATACAGGTTCAGAAATGTAGAGTGATATTGCTAAAATACATTCTGTAGCCTTGCTATTCTAATACTATTCACTGCATACTGTAATTTATATCAAAATTTACTTTCCTTTGGGCAGAACACTCTCAGATAAGGGGAAACAAGAGGAGAGGAGAGGACGAGCTGAGTTGCCCAACTGGAGCTGGCCAGCTGGGTCCCCATTCAGGCAGCTGACAACTCACAGTTTGTGGCTCGTTCTTTGTTTTTTAAGAGGACTATGACATTAGGAAGATTATGACATGACATGGAGTTGACTTGGATATGAGTGAGGGAGGGCTGTGCAGGGTCACCCGATTCAGTTTCTCCTCCAGAGCCATCTGGATCTAGTGACCAGATATTCAGATTCATCAAGACTGCTGGAGATGGCCAGCCATGGGAGACCTTGGCTCTTTTAGGCTAAGGCCTTTTCAGGTTCTCACTTTCGGTAAGGCATTGCCCATGCCATCTAGAACTGAGAGGTCCTTCAAATATAGAAGTTTGGAGCAAAGAATGTAAAATGTTAGATCTAGAAGTGATCTTAGAATATAAGATGGCCCCTTTAATTAAAAAAAAAATAGCCAAACTGGGAGGGGAAGAACTTCAGGGTTGCTAACCAAGAGAGAAAGTTACTATTCAGATTTACTCTGATCCAGGAGGGCTCAAAAAATCCAAAACAAAACCATTAAATGGTGCTCAGGCAGAGACCTATTGTTGTCCAATCCATGAGGTCTGTGCTGGTCTATCTCCAATCTTGATTGAAGTCTGGCAACAGAACCCAGGTGGCCCTAGAGGAGAAGATGAGGCTGGTGACCCTGCACAGCCCTTCCTCACGCAAGTCAAAGTCAACTGTGAATCATGTCATCATCTCCCTGATGTCATGGCCCTCTTTGAAAACAAAGGACAAACCACAACCACAACCACAAATTTATATGAGGATGATTCATCTTGGATCTCATCCCATCCCATTTCAGGTACTAAGTTCTGAACAGGATCTCATTATAATAGCACTCCTACCTATAGAAAGCATAGTATAATGGGGGGAGAAAGGGAATGGAAATCAGAAGACTTAAAATGAAGGTACAACTCTTCCTCTTCCTTGATGTGTGACTCCAAGTAAATCACTTAGACTTTCTGAGCCTCAGTTTCCTCATCTGAAAAATGGAGGTAATAATAGTTGCACCTTCTCATGCGGGTATCGTGAGAATCAAATCAGCTGCTCTACTTACAGTACTTTCTAAACTGTCAAGATATAAAAATATAAATTGTCATTAGAGTAACCTTTCTCAGTGCTCAATTCTAGTGACTTCCCTATATTAATTATTTCCAGCTTATATTGTTAGCTTGTCTGTATATAATTTGCATGTTGTTGCCCCCATTAGATTATAGGCTTCCTGAGGGAAAGAACTGTGTTTTTCCTCTTTTGTATCTCCAGCATTTAGCACAGTGCCAGGTACATAGTAGGTACTTAATAAATATGTAGGTATTGATTGATTGATTGATAGCATCATTATTACTTTCAAAACCAAAATGGTTCCAGCATCCTAGATGGCATGGTATATTTAAGATGCTGTGGGTCAGATTGGCAAAGAGCTTTAGATGAAACCCCATTCTCCCCTCTCCCCCCAAATCTCTAGTCTCTCTTCAGCCCTGTGTTTTTGTACCTTCAGAGACAATTGTCACTTCAGGTCAGGTCAGGTCACCATCCAGAGACTCCTGTTCCATTCACCAACCTCCTGTATGACTTGCTGAGCCAATGTTGAGACTGAATTATAAAGTGTTAAATGTGAAAAAGTTCCCTCCTAGGATCCCAGAATGTTAAAGTTGGAGGGGCCCTTCAAGGTTATTTAGTCCATCCAGCTCCTTCATCTGACAGACAAAAAAAGTGAAGCCCCAACAGAAGTGATGCACCCAAAGTAACCCAGTGAATGAAGCAAAACTAAATCTGATAAATAAGGCTTCCTGACAGTTTATCTTACCTCCCTGCCTGTCCTTTCTGTTTTCAGGATGAACCGGGCCCCCACAGCAGGGTATGAAGCCGACGTCGGGAGGAAGACCACTCACCACTTGGTGTACCCTGAGAGCTTCCGGGAGCTGGCAGAAAATGTTAGCATGATCCTGATTCCCTTTAAGATCATGGACTTGCAGTGGGTGGTCAGTGCTATGACCAAAGGCACCATCAACTTGTAAGTCAGCTTGAGGCACCAAAGCATACTCTCCTTAAACAATGCATGCATTTGTGGGCTTTTAGAACCAGGAGGGTCCTTCAAATATAGAAGTAAGTCACTTACATACTTTTATTTTAATATACCAGTTAGAGGGTTGGAGCAAAGAATGTAGAATGTTAGATCTGGAAGAGATCTTAGAATATAAAATGCCAGGGGTGGAAGGTTCCCTAGAACATTAAATGTAGGAGGGGGAAGGGCCATGAGAACATAGAATGTTAGGACTGGAAGGGACACATGGAATTGTCAACTCCTGTAAGGCAAGGCCTACCACCAAACAAAGTGCTTGGTATGCAGTAGATACTAAATCAGTTTGTGTTGAATAAAGGAACATAGAGTATGGAATATTACATATACAGGTACAATCCTCTAATTTTATAGATACTGAAGCTGAACATTGCTAAGTCTTATTGATTTTCCCTGTCTCCCAGAAAGGAGAACAAAGGACTTATATCACAAGGGAACTTGGGACTTGCAATGGGAGGCTCCATCAACTTTTAAGTCAACTTGAGGCACCAAGGTACAATCATCCCAAAAAAAGCATGCATTGTGGGCCCTTTGAACTGAAAAGGTCCATTAAATACAGAAGGTTGGAGCAGAGAATGTAGAACATTAGATCCAGAAGAGATGTAGAATGCCAGGAGTGGAAACCTGGGGTTTGAGGGGATAGCTAAGGTAATCAAAAGCTTATGGGTGAATTCCTAACACAGGGCTTGGGAGTCTTGAAGTAAAAGAAAGGAAGTCCCCTCATTTGTGTGGCCTGCCATTATGTGAAAGGGACTAATTGCAAGAATTGGGATGCAGCCAAAACCAGCATGTACTCTTGGTAACCAAACCATTCATGGGAACTTGTTCTTCCCCTCTGAGAAAATGACCCCCCAGATCCCCAGAACAGGGCCAAGAGGGGAAGTTGGACTTAGTAGTAAATTAGAGAATAGCACTAAACACCCTTCCAGAAAAACCTGAAATGTGTAGAGAGTGAGAGTCTAAGGGACCTGACCCAGATCACACAGCCAATATGTGTCAAAGGTGGTCCAGGTCCTCTTGGTTTCAAGGATGGTTCTCTATCCAAGCTGCCTCTCTTCATTTCAGATGCCAAGCATGAGATAGAAGATGCACTAAGAGAGATATAAACCACGTGATGTACAGACCTTTAGACTCAGAAAATCACTTCCTGCCCAGGGGATGAGGATGGCAAAGTGGGAGGGATTGAGTTCATGGAGGAGCTGGCATTTGAACTGAGCCTAGAGGCAAGGGTATTTGCAGTTCTTCTAGGCTGCTATGCTCTCTGCACCATGGACAGGATTTCTGGGTTTTCTTGCTTTTCCCATTAATGCCAAATGAAACAGCAATGTTCCCCAATATTGAAAACACTTTTTCTGATCTAGTCTGAAGAGTGAGACTCATAAAAAGTCACAGCCCTACATGAAGCAGAGATTACACTTGTCATCATCAGGCGACACTCACTGGCATGGCTCTGCCCTCCAGAGCTGTGCTCACAGTGGCTACCTAGCTCCGTCCATATAAATTCTTCAATCCAGCAAACATGGGTAAATTAATTACTTGCTGTAAGGCAAGGCTCTCTGTACCTAGTAGGCATTTAATAAACCATTTTTAATAAGTGAATAAATAAGGAACTTACAGTCTATTTGAGGGAAGAGAAGGTAAAATATTGCATAAATACAAATAAGCGTAAGTTAAGCTAGTGTATAAGAGTGAAGTTATGTAAGAAAATTTGAATGGAAAGGAAGCCCTTTTAACTGGGATGATAAAGAAAGGCCTTGTGGAGGATGTAACTCCTGAGCTGTGCCTTGAGGGGAAAAGATTTCAGTAGGCAGATATAGGGTAAAGTGGGAAAAAAGACTAGACTTGGAAGAACTGAGTGAATACCGTTGTTCAGTAGTTTTTCAGTCACGTCTGACTCTGTGACCCCATTTAGGGTTTTCTTGACAAAGATACTGGAGCGGTTTGCATTTTCCTTTTCTAGCTCATGAGGCAAACAAAGTGAATGAAGTGACTGACCAAGCTACTAAGTGTCTGAGGCCAGATTTGAACTCAGGAAGATGATTATTTCTGACTCCAGCCCTGGCACTCTCTCTGCTCTGCCACATAGATGCTTCAAATCTCATTACTGACAGTTAAGCACTGTCTATGGACAAATCACTCCCTTAGCCTCAGTTTCCTCATCTGAAAAAAGGTCATAATCATACCTTTGGCAGCTGCCTCATAGTAGAAATTCAGCTGAACTGTGGAAGTCAGGAGTCCAGGTTCAGCTGTGCTGTTAACCCACACGGCAACTTTGAGTCACCCTAATTCCACGTCCACATACTTCAATGAATCTACTTCCTTTAAGCTTTCAGGAGAAGGGCTGAAACTGTCATGTCTCAGAATTTGTTGAACACACATCCGTGGTCACCTTGCACACCAGGGTGGCGCATGTCCCTTCCCTGCCTTTGGTGTAAAGTCAGCAAGCATTGGTAAAGACCTACTATGTGCCAGGCATTGTGTGAAGCTTGGGGATTCAGCAAAAGGCAGAAGGTGATTCCTTTATTCAGGGACCTCATGGTCTGATGGGGAAGACAAAATGCTAAAACTTCTGTTGTACAATCAAGATACATTCAATAAGCTCAAGATAATCAACAGAAAGAGGGCATTAGAATTAAGGGGACTGGGACAGACTACTAGTAGAAGGCAGAATTTTAGCTGGAACTGGAAGGAAACCGGTGAACTGAGATGAGGAGGGAGGGCATTCCTAGCACAGTGGACAGCCAGTGAAAATGTCCAGTCAGGAGATGGAGAGGCTTCTCTGAGGGAGAGCCAAGCGGCCATGCCATGACATGGAGAGAGTAAGGTCTGAGACTGGAAAGGTAGGGTACGGGGGGAGGGGGCTTTAAACACCAGACGAAGGATTTTGTACTTGATCCTGGCATAGCCCAAGCCAGGTTGTCTGAAGAGTCTAGTGCTAAAGCTAGAGGACCCCTTTAAGGTCATTTATTCCAGCCCCCCCCATCTGACTAGTGAAGAAAGTGCAGTCTAGAGAGAAACAACTTGTCCAAGGTCACTCAGTATATGAAGCACAGATAAATCAGAGAAATAATTCCCAGTGACAGTTTTTTCCCCTTCTCTTTCCTCTGCTCACCTCTCCCTCCACCCCATCATGCAGTCATGATGTCTAATCCTTGGGACCTCCTTGAGCACCTTGGCTCCTCCAGGCTTCTGGCTGGCATCCCTCCATGGGCTCCGTCACACCCAAACTTTACAAGGCTCTGCCTTTTACTTGATATTAGATTGTCTCCAGGGTCAACCAGAGGGAGCTAGAGAAAGGAAAGAGAGGCAGCAGCCTGGTGTACATGCAGGATCTAGGGTCAGATGGCCTGGGTTCAAATCCAACTTACAGGCTGGCTCACTGGATAACTTGTCACTTCCAGCTCTCTTTGACTCTCCTGTTAGTGACAGCCGGGTGATTCAGTGGAGAAAGATAGTTTGAGGAATCGAAGATGTTGAACAGGGAAAGGCAGTAGCTGTCAAGTGTGTGAAGGGGTATCTGTATGAATAAGGGGATTCGATTTGTTTTGCTTGTTCTCAGAGGGCCCAGTTTAGAGAGGCAGCATGCTGTAGTGGATAGGGTGCTGGGCTCAATCAGGAAGACCTGAATTCAAATCTTGCTTCAGATACTGACTAGCAGGATGGCCCGAGAAAAGTCACTTAGCTTTTCTCCAACTCAGCTTCTTCATTTGTAAAATGGGGATAATAATAGCATCTATTACCCAGGGTTGTTGTGAGAATCAAATGGTATAAAGTTCTTTGCAATCTTCAGTGTTAGATAAATGCTGGTTACTGTCATCTATAAAATGGGGATAATACTTTTCCCATCTCCCTCATAGAGTTTCTGTGAAGAAATACATATATATATATGTATATACATATGCATGTGTGTGTATAATATGAAAAAAAGAGGTAATCTCCCAGAATTCCAGAGCTGGGAGGGAATCTTCATGATCATCTAGCCCAACCTCTTACTGCAAAGCAACGGCACTTTGATCAGAGCCCTGGCTCAAGAGTGCAAGGACCTGGGTTCCAGTCTCACCTGGGATGCTTACCCCATGTGGGACCCTAAGCAAGTTTTTTAAACTCTGAGCTTAACCATTTCCTCATTTGTAAAAGAGAGGCTTTGAAGAGATACTCTTTGAGTTCTCTTCCAGTTCTACAACTATCATCCAATTAAATGGAGACCTAGAGACAGGAATGGTAGACAGAATGAGGTAGCAGTAACTTGGTCTTTAGCTCTGGATGGTTCTTTGCCTCATACAACATTGCCTCCCACATAGGTGTCCACCAGGTTCAGGCTGCCCTCATAACAAGGTTCTC
>JAQQSW010014399.1:0-12115 GCA_028646575.1 Pseudocheirus occidentalis | reverse complement strand
CATCTCCCCTGTCTCCCTGATCAGTCCCCAGTCTGTATACAGCTTTGTTGTCTGGCCAGGACAGTGTTTCTCTTTCCTCTTGACTGTTTACCTTTGAAGATTGCCTCTGCCTGATGGGAGGAGATGGGCCCAGAGGGGACCCTGATGCCTTCTCTTCATTTCCTCTGAGGTAGCCTTTGTGTTTGCTTCTCCTTATCCCCAGGAACAGTACGAGTTCTGCTATAAGGTGGTGCAGGAGTACATCGACGCCTTCTCAGACTATGCCAACTTCAAGTGAGAGGTGCTGAGGGCCTGCACACAGAAGAGTTGCCTTCTTTACAATTTTGTACCATTCTGTTTGTTAATACACCCAGCTCTGTGTACATATCTTACCTGTCGGAGAGGTTGGTCCATAGGCTTCCCATTAGCTGAGATTTTATATGTAGCCGTGTTAGCGCTGATAGTCTTTTTTCCAATGTTTGATTGGGGAATTAAATAGCGTGCTGTTTGGATTCATATCGGGACACCCTTTGCTGGAGAGTGGGCCCAGCTGGTGTTTGTTTTGTAAATCTTTTCCTGAGGAAGAAAAGCCTTTTTAACAATACTCATTCCAAGCAAATCCATACAAGGTGAAGCACAAAATTCTTATTTTACATGGAAAATGGTTGCACATTTTCCCCTACAAGGCCCCTCCCACACATCCTGACTCACCCTCGCCACTGTAAATATCCCCCTTTTGTACCAGAGAAAACTCTCCCCTGGGGAATGAAGGGACCAGGACTGCAACCCGAGGGTCCTTGCTGCCGTCCCACCAGGGCCCTTTAGGTAATAAAAAGGCTTTGTCTTCCTGCAGACCCGTGACATGTCTGTCCCTCTGTCCTATATGGGGGAGGGCCAGATGCAAGTGGGTGGGGATTCCATGCTGAGAAAGATGGATGCTAAGCATGCCTCTTGTCTTGGGGAGAGGAGACTGAGACCAGCCCCAACAGTTTCTACTATCTATTCCCCCATCTGTGACCCTGACACTGCAAAGTGTCTGCCATCTACTGGAGTTGAGGGGCCTTGTTGGGAGGCCGCCAACATCAGGACTTCAGGAGAAAGAGGACCCAGCTGCAAGATGTTGGATTCCTGCCACTGAGGAGGGGGGCTGGGGTGGATCACGTGAACCTTGAGCACCTCCTGGTCCTCTAGGGCCATTGAAGGAATCATTGCTCTTTATCCCAAATCAGCTTGTGTGTGGCCATTTCAATGATGCTGTGGATTCTCCTAAGGTGTACAATGGTCTCTTCTCTTTAATGCCTGTTACATGTGTGTAGAATGATGTGGTGTGTGTTTTTTGGGGAGGGGGAGAAGAGGAAGCTTTACCCTGGCATGTGGTTCCCAATCAAGGGTAGACCTGGGCCTGCCCTGCACTCCTGGAGGAGAACAAACAGCCCTCTCCCTATTGTCTGGGTGTCTGTAGAAGAACGCCTGACCCTCTGACCTCCCATCTGCTTCATTCCTCCCCTATCTCTTCATTTTCTCCTCCCCTTCCTTCCTCTGTCTCTTTCTCTGTCTCTCTCTGTCTTTGTCTCTCTGTCTCTGTCTCTCTTTTTCTCTCTCTGTCTCTCTCCCCTTTTCCCCCTCTCCCACTTCATCCTCTTCTTTTTCCTTTCCCTCCTCTTCATTTCCCATCATTATCACCTCATCACCTTATTCTCTTTTCCACCTTTTCCCCGTACTCTTATTCCTCTCTGTCTTTTCACCTCATAGAGCCAAGGGAATCAAGAGTTTATACTTACATCACATCTACCTTGTGGGCCCATTTTTCCTCTTTCCCCAAGCTGGAGGACGCTGACACCCAGGCAGGACAATGGCCACAGGGTCTATTGGATTGTCTCAGAACACCTGCCACTGTCTGCATGGTCAGTGCCGTATCCCTGGCCACACTGATTCCGTCACACATGGGTTGGTTCAGCTCAGAAGGCAGTCTTCGGCAAAATGGCCCATTGTGGACCTGGTACTATTTAAATTACATTGTTATCAGTGACTCGGATAGAGTCATAGCGAGCATGCTCAGCAGATTTGTAGATGACAGTAGGGCAGCTGACATACCAGAAGGCAAAATTAGGATCCACATTGAGCTAACATGTCAGACAAAACCTAACAACACAAAACTGAATTAAGGATTAAAGTAAAATTCACAAGTACAAGATTAAGAAATTCTTGGTAGATGGCAGTTCATCTGAAAACGATCTGAGAGTTTTAGTGTAATTCAAGCTTTTTACAAGTCAGCAATGTGAACGGCATCCCCTCCCCACCCTCCACCCCCCAAAAAAGAACGTGACCTGGAGCTACGCCAAGAGGCACAAGTTCCTGGGATAATGAGATGATGTTCTATACCAGGGGTGGGAAACCTGCGACTTCAAGGCCACGTGTGGCCTCAAGGCTGCAGGTTCCTCTCCCTCCCCCCCTCTATACTCTGCCTTAGTCTGACGGTGTCTAGAGTACTGGAGTTAGTTCTTGGTATCATACTTTTGGAGGAATCTTGAAAGTTGGAGAATGATTAGGATAATGAATGAGATCGTCCCACAGAAAGACCTGGAGAAGAACCTAAAGAGGTTGAATCTGGAAAAAGAGCATTTTAAATGATGACATGATAGCTTCTGTCAAACATATAAAGGGCTATCATGTGAAGGAGGGCTTAGATTCTTTGCTGCTTACCCCTAGAGAACAGAACCAAGCATGTGTAAAAGGTTCAGGGTTCAAATTTTAGTTCAATTTAAGGAAGCACTTATTAACTGAGCTATCAAAAAAAAAACAATAGGTGCTTAGAATGGTAATAGGTGTCCTCTTATGAGAGGCCTTCAAACAAAGACTGGATGACCACTTGTGGGTGTTATAGCAGAGAGATCCTTGTTCAGGTAGAGGTTGGAATACATGGCCACTAAAGTAGGTCAACAAGTATTTTTTAAGCACCTATGTTTCAGACACAGTGATAGACCCTGGAAAAACAAGTACAAAGAGTAAAACAGTCCCTACTCACAAGGAGCTTATGTTCTCGTGGAGCAGACAACGGCATCTAAAAAGTATAAATACGAAGTGAGTAAATACAAAGTTCTATATAAGGAAACTCGGCAGGGAAGATACTAGCTTTGGAGCCAGGAAAGGCTTCGTGCAGAAGATAGTGCTTGAGCTGCTTCTTCTTGTAAAGAGACTATGAGACAGAGGTAAGGAGGGAGTGTGTGGCACCAAGACAGGAAATGGTCAGTTTGGCTAGATCACAGAGCATGAGAAGGGGTGATGTCCAGTGGGATGGATATGTTGGGGACAGATCATATAGAACTTTACAAGCTAAAAAGAATTTGTATTTAATTCTAAATAGGAAAGCAACAAAATTGAGTCAGGGAGTCACAGGGTCAGATCCACCTTAAAACGGTTGTGTATGTCAGTATGTAGGATAGACTGAAGTGGGGAGAGATTTGAGGTGAGGAACCCAGCTTAGAAGGCTGTGGCAGTAAGTGGTGAGAACTTGAATGAGGGTGAGTAGAGCAATAGGGTCAGATGGGAGAAGTGTTATGAATGTAGAAATGGCAAGATTTGGCAACTGATTGGATACGTAGGGTGAGGGAGACTAAGGAGGTCAGGATGGTGCCAGAATTGTGCAGTTGAGACACTGGAAGGATGTCAATACCTTCTGCAGAAATAAAGAAATTTAGAGGGGTGGCAGGTGGCACAGTGAATAGAGCACCAGCCCTGGAGTCAGGAGGACCTGAGTTCAAATCCAGCCTCAGACAGTTGATACGCTAGCCATGTGACTTTGGGCAAGTCACTTAACCCCAACTGCCCTCCCCCCCCCAAAAGAAGAAATTTAGAATACAGTTTAAGAGAAGAGACAATGGGCTCAGTTTTAGACATGCTGGCTTTATGATGTCTCTGAGGCATATAGCTTGTCTAATGGTGATGCGGTATTCTAGCTCCAAAGAGAGACTGGGGCTAAGTGTATTGATCTGTCAGTCATTTTCATAGAGATAATAGAGATAATCATTAAATTCCTGGCAGCTGGTGAGATTACCAAAGGCAAGTATAGGTGGGGGAGGAGGGGGCAGGACAGAACCTTGGCAAACAGCCGCAGTTCTGTGACATGGTACAGATGATGAGCCGGCAAAGAAGATCCCTAACAACACTAGAAATTCTTTATGATTTTGTGGCTATAGTTAAAGTTTTATATGTAAGAGACTCTCAAATTATCCAAATACTTATTCAAATTATCGCAAATTGAAACAATGGAACCACAATGAAGGGTCCTAGCCTTTACAGTTGTAGCTCATGGCTCAGAATCCCAGCCTTGAAGTTTGCAGGGATGGGATCTCATCAGGGCTTCCTCAAAAAATCTCTCTGGCCCCACCTAACTGCTTTAACACCCCCCCCCAGGAACATTTAAATATTGCTTATTTGGGCTTCTCTTAATATGGGTAAAATCATACACAGGACATCTTTTATTTCACCCAAAAGAAAATGCAAACCACAAAATGGATTCCCAGAAGCAAGAGCCTTAATAGCCTGGGACAACTTTTCTTCTGTCTAATGGAAAGTCCCACCTTCAGTTCCCTGAGTTTAGAGTTACTCTGTGGTTGGAACATACCTGTACACAGTAGGTGATTAATAAATGCTGGTTGACTGGCTCTCCAAGAAAGAAAATACCAAGGCTCATAGAGGACTCCTCAACCTCAGGGGAGGGCCTTCCACTATTTAGGAACCTGCATGGTTTCCAGACCTGTGGCCCCAAACACTGCGGACCCAGTTCCTGCCCTACCAGATAAGACAGACTTGGACTAATGCTCCTTTGAAAAAAAAAAACCCTTGGATATGAACACCCCACTACACCTCCACCCCAGTACCAAAGACCTACCTACCAAACACACAAGCCTAGGCTTTACCTCCCTTTCATCTCCCCCTGTTAAAAAAAACACCCACTAAATACCTGTCCCTTTCAAATATCATGAAAAATATTGCAGACCTGTTCTCTTCAAACTCTAGACGTAAGCTTCTGTACCTCCTCCTTCAGACACTTGGGCCTCTCCTCTCCTCCCTCCACCCCTCAACCCCACACAGGCTTACTGTGTCAGAGCTTTGGGAGGGGTAGAGGAAGGAGCAGGGGCTGCTTATCCTGAGTTATTAGATCACCAGATGAAGATTCTTTCCTAAGCTAGCAAATGAAGACAAACTCTTTCCCCATTTGACTGCTTCCTCTCTCTCTCCGATGGGGAGCATTTTGTTTCCTAGGACATTGAAAAGCTAATTTCCCATCCCTTCCAGTTCTACAAACACAGTCAAGGCCATTGCTATTAACCTTACAAACAGCTACTTAACTCCCAATGGGAGAAGGGGAGATGGCCTCCACTTAACATTTAATGAATGTCTTGTTTTCAGGCAGAGCCAAAATAGGGGTCTCAAGGGCTGTCCTACTTTCGTGGATCTCCTCTAAAAAGGGCTGATCTGTGATCTTTAATGTGACGGTCTGTCTGCTCAGAGTCCTAACCATTCATTTTTCTTTGACCCTTCACTTCACCTCGCACATTGGTAGAGAGAGATGGAGGAGTACAGTGACTCACTTGTCCTGTGTCTTCCTTTCCCCTATCTTCTGAACAGGACCCCCAGGAAAAAGGAATTTTGTTAGGGCTAAAAGGATTCTTAGAGTTCATCTAGTCCAGCTCTCACAAGGAAACAGCCCCAGAGAAGGAAAGGATTTGCCCTCACCCTGTGCCAGACTCTTCTGACCATGATTGATCACAGTTTCAGTCTTTTCTGCATCATCATCTATACCCCATTCCTTAACTGTGGATGACCCTCCAGACTTAAGACTCTGCCATAGGCCTTCTCTTTTCTATCTACAATTCCCTTTTTAGTTCACTAATGTTGGGATCATATGATAACCCAAGAAGCTAATTCAGCTGTTTCAAAATGAGCAACATCCCCTACAAGGGAGGGGACCTCCCTCATCCAGCCTCCCCCGGAAGATTTCCTTTGAAGTGGAACCCATTATGTCTCTATTCAGACTTAGTCTGAATATATATCCAGCATTGACAACACTCCTGAGTTCTTGGCCTAGACAGCTTCACTAGAAGCCCCTTGGCCATCTCTGACTTACATCTCCAAAGCAGAACTTTTTCTCTTTCTTTTCAAACCCCTCTCTCCTCTAATCTCCCGTTTCTTTTGAGAACATCACTAATCTTCCTGTCTCCCAGGTTCGTATTCATGAAGCCATCTTCAACTCTTCACTCAACATCTCCATCTCCAATCAGTTGCTAAGTATTGTTGACCCTGTATCTAAAACTTTTCTCACTGCCATCCCCTTTTCTCAGCTCACAACCATCACCCCAGTTCTCTTCATCTCTCCCTGAATTGTTGCAGTCACCTCCTAATTGGTTTTTTTGCTTCAAGTTTCTCCAGTTCATCCTACACACAGTTGCCAAAATAATATTCCTAAAGCATAGGTCTTACCATATTGCTCCACTACTCAAGAGCCTTTGCTGATTCTATCATCTCCAAGATGAAATATGAACTCCTGAGTGTGGCACTTAAAAGCTTGCCTCCAACCTGCCTGTCTGAATTTGTTTTATGCCGTCCTCTCTCTTGAACTCTGCAATCCAGCCAAACTGACCCATTTTCTATTCCCTCAACTCACACCATCTCCCACCTCCATTTCTTTGCCCATGCTCAAATTTCTGGGCCTTCTGCTTATTAGAATCTTTTACCATGTTTGAAGGCTCAACTCAGGTCTGCCTACCAGACAGAAGCTTTCTGATCTCCTAGTTTTGGGACTCACTCCTCAGATTATCTTGTGTTCACTTAGGTGGTTACATGTGTATCTCCCCATAGAATATAAGCTTTATATTCCCAATGTCTAGCCCATTGTGCCTTCCACATTTTTAAATCAAGCCTATGATTTCCTTGGTATAAGATACTCTCAGTGGGTAAAGTCCCTCCTTCAGTGCATATTAGTACCCCCTCTGTAATTTATATTCTTGACCTGAGTCACGTAGTCATTATATGTCAGAGGTAAGACTTGAACCCAGCTCTTCCTGACTCCAAGCTGGCTCTCAGCGAAGCCTCACTGCTTCTCTTCCTTTCATATAGTAGATAATAGATGCTCGTTGAATTGCATTGCCAGTGATGCCTCCATTTACCAATCTCTCGTGTTCAAACCTTGGCATGAAGAACTGTGGGGGGAATGTGGTATAGGGATGAAAACACTAAACCTAAAGTCAGAGGACACCTGGGTTCAGATTCCCCCTTTGAGGCTTAGTTGTGTGGCCAACTATAAGTCACTTAATATGACTCAGTTTCTTCATCTGTAAAATGAGTACAATGTAGCACTTTCCCCCCCAGAGTTGGAAGAACCAAATGAGATTTTTAAATCTCATTTTAACCAATTACCAAACGTGTTCAGGGTCTCTCCCAAATCTTCCATAACTTTCCACTTCTCTTTATTAAATAATTGCTAATTATTAGTCATCTCTGCCTTAGTACAGGTTCTTCCTATCACCCTATGATCATTGTCATAGCCTCCCAACTGATCTCCCTGAGTCATCCCTGATCCATCCTTCATCCAGCTTTCCAATCCTCTTCCCAAAGCAGAGCAGATCAGGCCTTCATCCCTGCCCTGCTCAAAAATCTGAAGTGGCTCTCCATCAGCTCAAGGATAAATGGCGAGTTTCTTGTTTTAGCCACTGGAGTCTTATACAGTCGGGCTCTAATCTACACTTTGTTTTATTCCCATTTAAAAATTGCTTGTCAACCAAAGAGGACCACTAGCTATTTCCTGATCTCATCCTGCCCTCTCCTGCCTGCTTTGGTGCATTCATTCACTTGCTACACATTGAAGTCTCTCCCTACCTTCAAGGCCTAATGCCCCCATGAAAACTTTCCTGATGCTCCCAGCTAAGAGGGACCTCTCTCTCCACAAACTCTATGAGAGTGCTTTGCTTAGATTTCCCATTTGTGTAAATCACAACATACCTCACATCATACTTAGTTGTGTGGATGTCCTTTTCTTTAATATATTGTCAGTTCTTTGAGAAGGACTGTGTTGCATTTTCCTTTGTACGTTCCCCAAATATACATGTTAAATAAATATATATTGAATTGAATTGAAGTCTTGATGGCTTGGGGACTCTCCCTCTGACTCCACAGATATACCGCAGGAACAGAGATAGAAGTCCCCTGCTTGTTCCAAGGGACCCTAGTTCTCCATCCTGAAAAGGAGAAACCAGGGGCTAACCCATCCCAGGGTCCCTAAACGTATAACCCTCCCCCAAATCCTGGCCCTCTCCAAGGGTGAGTGGAGAAGGGAGTGTTTGTGGAGGGGTTCTGGCTTTGGAATGAACTGCCTCATGCTGATCCTCTGCCCATTTCACAGATAGGAAAATACTTCCTAAGAGAAAAAGGCTGAAACTTACCCATGCTCACAATGAAGATGGCTGCCCACTGAGAAACTATAGAGAAAGGGATAACCAAGAATGAATAAACATTTATTAAGCACCTATTAGCGAAGAGCTCTATGCTTAGTCTGGGGAGAAATATACACTTTAGTCATAACAGTTTGCTGACCTTGCAGTCAAGGGATCTCGGTTCAAGTCCCAGTGCCAATATTGATTATCTGTATGACCTTGGTTGGTCACTTTCCCACCCCCACCCCTACCCCCAGTGTCCATTTCCTCATTTGTGGAATAAAGAAGGCAATACTTAAAATATCTACCTTATTGGGTTGTTATGAGGAAAGTACTTTTTAATCTTAACATGCCATAGAAATAAAAAGAATTATATATCATTTATGATATTATAATATATAACCCTTCTTTCATGGAACCCATAGTTTAGTAAGGGGATAAAACATAACCATAGATCATATGCAATAAGATATGATAAATACATTCCAGTATGACAAAATTAAGTGTTATTTGAGAGAAGCGGATTAGACAAAGAGTCCTTAATGAGGAGAGAAAATTCAAAGAATATGTCATACAGGAGGGATAGGAGAACAAGCAGAAAATCGAGAAGGGAAGGCATTCCATGCCTAGGGAACACTGTGGGTGGTAAGAGAGAATGCAGGTTGTGTAAGGGAGAGAAGCATATTCTAGAGAAGATTTTAAAGAGGACAGTAATGTGAGATAAGACTGAAATGTCTGCGAGTGTCGAGTTGCCCATAGTCTGAATGCCAGGTAGTTTGAGCTTGGTTCTATAGGTGAAAGGGAGCTGCTGAAGATTTTTGAGCAGAGAAATTATAGAACCACCCAAGAAAGATTGTTCTGAGAGTGTTTACAAAGGATAGTTTAGCAAAATGGAAAGGGTGGATGGAGAAAGACGCACTGGGAGGACACTTCAATCATCCAGACTGGTGGTGATGAAGAGTGGTCGCATCCAGAGGGAAGCATCAAACCCCAGAGCTCAGACATGAGAAACTGGATTTTCCCATTGACAATAGAAATCAAATCAGGTAGAAAAGCAGACATAGAGTTAGACTCACCTTCTTTCCCCTCTCTGGGCCTCGGTTTCCTCATCTGTACAGTGATAAACACATATCAGGCGCCTTTGATTTGGTGAGTGATTCATAGTGTTAGTGTTAGCCCAGAGAGGGACATTTCCAGCTCTGACAATTTGTAAATTACCTGACCCCCGTGACCCATGGCTCATGGTCTATACTTCATCCCTCTCCCCATCCTTCCGAATAGGTGTATGTGTAAGACTCTTCCCTCTCTGAAGTCTAGACCCAGACCAGACTGTCTGTATGCCGTGCCCTCTCCTCCACCCAGCAGCTGGAGGGGGGAGAGGGAGAAGGACAATTGGGGTGGAGCCAGTCCTAGATAAATACTCCCAGTGGTCAGTCTTGGAGTCTGAGTCTCTGCTGCTGTCACAAAAGCCAGGAGTGTGAGTCCTCTCTCAGGTAAGTAAATCTGCTGCCTTTCTCTCCTTGCCCAGGTCCTTGGTTTCCTTGATTTTCTTATGCCTTCCTAAAGAGAGCTCAGCCCTGCCCCACTCCCTTGGCTTTTCCTTCTTCTTTCAGTTGTTTCCCTCTATACCCTTCCCTATTTACTCCAAGCTCCTTCTCCCCCGCCCACAGGGCTCCTCCTGCGTCCTGTCCCTTCTCCCCTTGATCTAGGACTTCCTCTTCTTTACTCTCCTCACCTAAGCTCTCCCTATGTCACTTGTCCCAGACTTACACTGTCCTTTCTCCCTTACCCTCAAACTTCTTACCTTTGGGCTCCTCCAGTCCCCCTCTCCCTTTGCTCCAAAGCTTTCCTTGTCCTGTCTCATTGTCTCTGGGATCCCTGCAATATCCCCCCCTTCTCTCCAGTATTCTTGGTACCTGTCTCTTTCTCTAGATTTCCATGTTTTGCCCCTTCTCTCCTTCATCAATTGGAGGAAAGTCAAATGAGAGGGAGGAGGAAGCAGTTTCCTCAGAGACAGAAAGATGTGGAGAAATTAGCACTTTCTTGTCTCTTAATTGTAGCTTCCCCTTCCCTGCTACCTTTATTCTCTTCTCTTTTTATGTCTTCTACAAATTTGGACTGGAGAAAGCTGAGACACTGCTTACCTTGATACATGACTTTCCATGCTATCTTTGGGGCTGGGGAACAGGGCTTTCTTTCCCACCTTACCTGTTTCCTACTCCTGAACCCCTCTAACAGGGAGTGAATAGTTGACTGGTAGAAGGAACTCTCTGCCCTCCTGCTTCCAGAGCAAAAGACACTGGGACTGAGGTCCTTAGCCTTAACATTCTCAGGTTTCAATTTCACTTTGTGACTTGAGAAGCCGCTTCCTGGGATACAGCAGTCAAAAATGCCAGTGCAATCTTAGACTGAATTGAGAGCTCTGATGTATGGTATAACTGCACTCAGCTCCTGTCAGGTCACATCTGGTATGTACTGAGTCCAGTTCTGGGTTCTACTTTGAGGAAGACCACTGAATAAATAAACCAGAGAACATTCAGAAGAGGGTGATGGGAACAGGGAAGGAACTGAAGTGAGGTCTGAGCTGGCTTCTGTGGGTATGAGAGGCTGACCAGAAGAAAGGGTGCGTAAGTGCCCCTGCAGAAGGGCTATATTATTATAATGCCTCAAAGGTTTGCAAGTTGCTTTTGCCACAAAACCCTTTGACACAGAAAATGACAACAACGCATCAGCAAGACCTTGACACCAGGTTCTAGTGTGCTGAAGCAGGACAAGTGACTCTCTTCTGCCCCTCTCTCCATCCTCCAGGCCACCTGGATAACCTCTCTGCCATGTCTTGTCTACGGCCCCTCCTGCTCTTAGTGCTGCTGGTTCTAGGGACCCAGATTTCTTACGCTCAACATTGGTCCCATGGCTGGTATCCTGGGGGGAAGAGGGCCTTAGACGGGATCCCAAGCCTAGAGGTAAGTGAAATGTATGTCCATTCATCCTACCTCATTTTCCCTCCTTCATTACTTCTGCTGCCTCTCCCATACAGCTCTCCAGGGTGCACAGGGTCACTCCACTAGCAGAGCCTGGTGCTGGTTCAAAGGCCAGATGCCTTGGTCCAAACCTCGCCCACGGGAACCTGGGCCCCTGAACCACCTTCATCTTTCTGGGAGGCCAGAACTATGGATGTGAACAGCTCTTCTCCCACCCCTTCTATCTCTAAAGCTTTGGGGGAGACCTAGGATTATAATTTCTCTCCCCATTAACAATAAAGGAGAAAAGGCCTCGCTCATCTCTGCTTTCCATTCTCTGCTCAGGCCTCTGAAGAAGGGAAGCCATGGGATGGTGGTGAGATATCCCTGCTGAAGACGTTGCTGGTAAGAGCAAGCCCAGAGTCCTCCCAGCCCTCCCCCGACCACCCAGGGCCCTTGGAGACCAAGGGAATCAACTCTTTCTGCCCTTCTCCTACAGTCTTCTCCATTCCTTATCCAGCCCATCCCTCCTAACCTCTTGTTCCTAAGTGAGGAAATGGAGTCTCCCCTGTCCCCAGGCCAGCGAAGGAGGAGCTGGGCTCAGTAGTCACCTGTGTGACCGTGGGCAACATGTTTGATTTCCCTGGAGTTTCCTCATCCGTAAAAATAAGGAGCTTGGGTTCTCTAGTGTATGGTAGCGTTTTGATCCTCCGGACACTCCTGTGAGGCAGGCGCTATTTTTAA
>JAQQSW010014398.1:0-12115 GCA_028646575.1 Pseudocheirus occidentalis | reverse complement strand
CTTTCAATTCCTTCAGTCTTCTGATGGCAGATTTGACTGTGACTGCAGAGGTGGTATTGTAGGTCCATGCACCACCAGCTACTGTTTTCATACAGGATCCACAATGCCAGATACCCACAGCCCGTCTCTTCATTTTGGTCTTGCCACAGAAGGAGCAGGTATACTTGGCATGCTGGCTAATTTCAATTTTCTTCACCATATTTCTGAGGGACGCACCATAACGTATTCCATATTTACCAACAATTCCAACCTTCTTGGTTCTTTTAGCTACGTTAGCAGCACTGGGGCTGGAGCTTGAAGAGGCTGAACAGTAGTTTTAAACTAAACAATAGTAGAGCATTTGGTTCCCCAAATCCTTGACTTTACCTCTAATCACACTTTACATTAAGGGTCAGTGCTTTTCAGTTGCTCTGTTCCTTACGGGAAATGGATTGCATTTTGTGCAGCCTGTAGTCATATTGATTTAGGGGGAGTGAAGAAAAGAGTGGCTAATGCACTTCAGAGTTTTTATCTTTGATTAGATTTTAAACTACAGGTTTGGGAATTCCTAGGTGGTAAAGTTACCTTCTATTACCTTATCCCTTAGAGCAGTGGTTCTCAACCTTCCTAATGCCATGACCCTTTAATACTTGTATGTGGGCAGACCCACCTGGAGACAGATAGAGGAGGGGTGTCTTGGTTTCTAAGACCATTGGAAATATGTGTTTTCCAATGGTCTTGGGCAACTCCTGTGACCCCTGTGAAAGGGTTGTTTGACCCCCAAAGGGGTCGCGACCCACAGGTTGAGAACCACTTCCTTAGAGGATGTTAGCATCATCTAGTTAGCTGACAACCTCTCCTCTCCAATTCCAAAGTCCTCTGATGATGATATCACAGATCTCTCTAATTCAGATCTGTTAGGTACATTTCCTCTAAGTATGTATTAAGGTTTTGCTGTTCAAATTTTACTTGTGCAGAAACAAACCTTTCATTCATAACATTTTTGTTATGAAACTGCCCTTAAAACAGATTCACCTAAAAATTATGTCTTATGGAACTAAACAGATGGGTATGTCTATAATTCAGGCAGTTTATGTAAAACATTTAGATGTTGTATAACAGGAGTCAACATCTTGGCACATAATACATGGGTCAGTGCTCAGATGTACCACCCTACATGCTATTCGTGAATTTCCAGGTTGCCAAAGCTATTGCCTATTCCACCCCTGCTTTCTTTAGCATAGAAAATGTGTCACTGTGAATCTTAGGTTGTGATAACTCATTAACATTCTTGCAAATACTTTTCATATCTCAGTTTCCCTATGGTTTGCTTAGTCAAGCATGACAATTCCAAAAGGCTGCTATTTCTTTGAAATCTATATACTCTGTTAGAGAATGAAATGGTTTTTAAGACTGAACAACTTACCAGGTTATAAAAATTACGCCGAATTGAGGGTATATTTCCAGGGAATATTGGCTCCAAAAGTTCTTGGCAACTCATTGGCCATGTAGCATATATATCATCTTGTTCTAAATTATTCACCCACTAGAAAAGAAGCCAGTAATTTATAAAAGCCACGCTTAATATTTGGTAGACATAGGAAAACAAAGCTAGGAATTTAAAGTTGGAGTAAGTCACTATTTTTAATAGCATGTATACATTTCTTTGTCCTCATTTTGTAATTTGCTTTGAAATCACCTTTTGGTGCACATCCACTATCATTCTAACTTTTTGCAGAGTTGCTTCTATAGTCAAGTAGGTCTATTGTATACACACCATGTATACAAATATATGTTTTCCCGATATTTTTGCTGGTGAGAACTTTATGGATGGATCTCAGATTCATAGTACTGGAAAGGACTTTAGAGATAGCAATAACAACAACAGTTGGCATTTATTAAGCATTTTAAGGTTTGCAAAACACTCGACATACCTTCTCATTTGATACAACCCTATAAGCGATTATTATTAGTTCTCTTTTATGGGTGAGGAAAATGAAGCATAGGGAGTTTAAATGATTTGCTTAGAGTTTCATGATTATAAAGTGCTTTTGGGTCTTCCTAACTATATATATATATAAATATTCTATGCCGCCATCTAATCTCACTGCCACATTTATACAGAAGAAAAAACTGAGAGTGAGAGAAGTTACTTGGCCAAAGTAACAATGAATATTAGTAATAAACCAAAAGTATTCTAATCAGGAGATATAATGTAGTGTGAATCAAATTATGCAAGGGATAATTCAGAGATTTAGACAAAAGAAGAATAAAATCGACACAGAAGAAAAAGTAAAAAATATCATGAGAAACAAAAAAGTTGAAAAGGAATCTTGATATCAGACCTCAAATTTCACTATAAAACAGCTATTAATACTAGCTGGTACTTAAAAATACCCTAAAGAGGAAAAATAGACTAGTTAAGATAGGTAAAATTTACGAGCATATTCTTACTCCTTTCTGTCATTCCATAAGCACTAATATTCTTAAAAAGTTGCTACTTTTATTTCCCTTAAGGAGTTGCAATTTCTATCCATCCAATTGTGAGTGAGAACTGCTCTTTTCAATAATAAAGTAGGCATGGTTAGTGTGGATGTTTTCAATTAAAGTCCTAGGTGATCCCCCAGCCACTGGTTACTTCCACCTTCCAGTCTGGTTTACTATATTTAAACAAACCCTAATTACATGAGTATGGCACAATACAGTAGAACAGGAATATGGCTTACTGGTATACAGTCTTTACTCATAACAAAGAATATAAAATATAATAAATTATATATCTATACCTATACCTATACATAGAGTATACAGACATATACCTATAGCCTTTCCCATATCCAGGCTATTCACAACTAGGTTGTAGATACAACCCTAAATCAGGTATTTGTAGACATAGATCAAATGTCCAGACTCAGCTGCTATCACTTGGAAATGAAATAATTCTCAAGGATAGAATTAAGAGCTTTAGCACTTATAACTCTCACTGGATTTCCCATTCAGGAATCAGGGAAACTTGGCTGTTTCAGATTCTTCTTTTGCTCTAAGTCTTGGCCATTTAGGGGTTTTAGGTTTCGCCAGCTCTTCTTCCTGCTACTTTTCGGCCCAGAGTTCTCCTCTAATTCAGAGAACACAGTAAATGTTTCTCCAAAGGGAACAATTGGCCCAGGTTCCCTACTCCTGTGCAATGGTTGGACATGCACAGGTGCCTTACAATCATTAAACTATGTTCCCATCATCCTGTCATTGAACAATTCTACAATGACATAATTTTCATCTGGGTTCTTGAAGGACTTGTTAGATCAGTTTAATAGGTGTGTCCCCTTTTGCAAGTTTTATGGGTGGGGCTGATCTGAGATACTCATGCCATGGCTTGTTCTTTCCTCTTCCCCTCTCTCTGTGAAACGGAATGAGGAAAGAGTTACATACACCTTCCTTGATGTTATTAATCAGAGAATTGTTTAAGACATTTCTTTTTGGGTCCATTTTTCAAGGAATCTTTTATTATGTGAATATACAATGAAGATTCCTTATTGGTTTTTTATTAGGTGCTAAATGTTTTTCTTGATAGTTGCTGGCTCTTCCTAGGAGAGTTATGGGATGAACTTACTCTTCTACCTCAGAATTAGGGTCAGAGTTCACTGCACTTCAGCCTTCCCTCCATCATGTTTATATCTGTCAGATTTGTGAACTATTGCAAGGTGAATAGAGACCAAAGAAATTGCTTCACTATTCATATAAAGTCATTTCTTTCATCCAATCATATGGCCCCATGACCCATGGTACAGTAGGCCCTTGACTGACTAGCCCTTAGTATCTCTCTATAGGTTATATCAGGAATGAGAAAACAATCCATGCATCTGCACAAGTCCATTCCTTCCCCCACCAAAACTAATGTTTCTTGTCTATATCACTGAGCTGTCCTGTTTTATAAGAATAGTTATCAAGGAATTCTCATGTTAAATTAGGAAGAATAACATTAGTTTATTTCTGTGATAGGGTGTGGAGGGTGGTTTCTTGTTAGATCATCACCCCCCTTCCTCCTCTCGCTGTGACTCCACCATCATCACAACTGAGGTCTAGATATTACCTTCTTTAAATCTGAGAAGTAGTTGTATATTTGGCTTTTCCGTGACTGAAATCTGGACCTATTTTCTCCCCTCCATTTGTGTCTCTGTCTTTGGTCACCATGATCCCCAAATCTTTTGTCTTCAAACACTACTTCTTTGCACCATAATCCCATGGTCCTAAAAGTCTGAAATGTGGCTTTGAAACTTCCACTGTATAAGTTAAAATGTACCTACTTCAAAGGCCCTATTCCTTCTACGGATGGCTTTATGGTTCTCAAGCATCTGGACTAAGACAGGTTGGTATAGTCAAATTGCATTTTGAAATTTAGGAAAAGAGATTTCAAAAAGTTTGGACAAATGTCTATATAACCCTATGGACAAAGACTTTAAAAAGGACTGAGAAATTATCACAAACAAAATTCTTACTATGTTATTGAAATGAACATTATAAAGAACAAAAGGGATAGGCATCAAAAGAAAAGTACATCACAGAAAGCTTTCCAATTAGTTCAGAGTTTAAAAGAAAACACAGAAAGATTCTGCATGAACGAAATAAATCCAGCTAACTTAGAAGATAAAAAGTTGATTAGGTGAAAAAGTTTGCCTCAATTATCTCTGACAAAGGTTTGATATCCAAGATATATAGGAAAATAAAGCAAATAAATGTGCGAGTCATTTCTTAACAGAAAAATGGTGAGAAGAGATGAAAAAAACTTCTTAAAGAAGAATGCAAACTACTATCAACAATACAAAACACTTCTAATTCACTAATAAGATGAATACCAGCAAATTAAAGCAATTTCTAAGGTTCCTCTTCATAAACCTCAATAGTAAATATTAAAAAAACCAGAAATAGTAAATATTGGAGAGGCTTTATGAAGGCACATATACTATTGGTACAACAAATACACTACAGTGAAGTAGTCCATCCATTTTGGAAAACAATTTGGAATTTTGAAAAAGAAAGTAACTGACTCAGAAATTCCACTGCTGGGATCCCCAAGGACAGAAAAAAAGGCCTTGTACACATAAACCTTTAATAATAGCATATATCACAGGGCAGGAAAGTTATTCTAGTTTAATTAACAAGATCTTTTGAGGGAGAAACAGAAGTTAGTATATACTGGTCAAATCAAACTACCACTACCTCTCCTCAGATTAGAACTAAGACAGAACAGGGCCATAAACTCAAGAGCCAAGAGCAACAGTGTCCTCTACACTACCTGCCTTGCTTCCAATTCAGTCCATGTAGCCATCACCCAATGACTCACCCCTTGTGGAGATATGACCTGGCAATTGCTTCTGCAAATTCTATAGCCCATATTTCCTCAAGAGTCAGAGCTTCTAAAGATCTGGACATGAGCATTTTCCCAAACAAATTCTTTGCACTATTAAATGGTTCAACATTAGAAAAAGATATGTTTTTTTTGCCACTTTAACCCTAAACACCCTGGGGCCTTTGTATATGACTTGCAATTTGAAAGCATGGACTGTCTTGCTTTTCTTATATATTTAATACAATGCTGTGCACATAGTCAAGTGTTTAATAAAAGTTTTTTTTTCAATTTTTTATTCATTCATTCATTTGTTCATCTTTCTACAGGTTGTATCTCCCTAGAAAAATGTAAACTCTTTGAAGGATTTTTTTTTCTATCACAGTACCAACTAGAGAACAGGCATACTGTAAACACTATTGAATTAGACTGTGTTAGATAGGTTGTAGGCATTCAAATGAGGAATCAAGTTGGGTTTGTTAAGAACAAATCCTTCCAAACTAACAATATAATTCTCTTTTGGAAGGTTACTAAGACTAGTAAATGGAGAAATGTTCCACATGCACTGTCTATAGATTTCAACAAGTTACTTAATTAGCATACCTTAAGAAACCAATTCTTCTAACTGCACCACCTATCCACTAAAGCAAGTTTCTAGAAGTATAAGTTATAGATAGGAATTCCCACATTGAAGAAAGCATAGGTATTTGACATATTTTTGTCTCATGATCATCTGTTTCTAGATGGCTGGATGCTTGAACAAGATCACTCTGAGACCCATCTAATACCAAAGAATTATATTACTTCAGTTTGACGAGTCAAAATAAAGTAGTATTTACCTACATGAAAATTATACCACAAATATTGATAAAATGTCTCAGTACACATCTTTTCATAGATAGGGAATATAGGGTGTGCATAGTAACAACTGCTGGTATAGAAAACAAATCAGACCTATAGATAACCTACAGCATGAGAAGGATGTAGCATTGTCATGAAACATTAAGAAATAGATTTTTTGCGACCTATTTAATTTTACTTTCTGGATAAATATTGTGTTTAATCAGGAATTCATTATTTTCACAAATATCTATTTCACTATTAGTAAAAATGACATTAACATGTTTAAATTAAAACAGAGATTTATTTGAAATCAGATGTGATACAGTAGAAAGAACACTGGGCCTAAAACCAGGAAAATAACATACGAATTGACATAGGGCCTGAATAACAAGCTTATGAATTTTAGACTCTCTAACCCTTAGTCTTAAGGGCTGAACTAAATAAACTCTAAAGTCACTCCTAGCTCTAAAGTTTATGATTTTGACAAGAAATTTTAAAAAGCAATACTTTAAATAGGAAGGATGGGAGTAGTTAGAAATGCAATCAGAACTGACTGCTCTTATTGAAAAAGGATGGTAAAATATAGGAAATAGTTTGTTTATCCAACAGTCTTATCAACTATTTCAAGGCAATGGTTAAATTTAATAATTCTTATTTGCTCACCAATGTTTTACTATAGTATTTGAATAAAACTTTTTCAACTAAAAATACCTTTTACCTTCTCATATATATATATATATATATATATATATCTCCAAATTCTACATATTCTTCAAGAAAGAATTCAAATCCTATCTTATTCACAAAACCTTCCCTGATAATCCCCCAACCTTAAAGTGATTGCTCCATCTTGAAAACATCTACAACAATTATTGTGTATATAACTTTAAAATTAATTAATTAATAAACAAAAATGCACTGACTAGTAAATTCTCCTTTATTATTTTTAAATTGTTATCTTAAAATATGTGCATGATTTAACTTTAATCTTTCTATATCTTATCTTTCCAACTAGATTTCATCTTCTTTATTTGCCTAAATGTACAGATTACCTCTAGTAAGCATTCAATAAACACTTATTTTTGGTGTTGAATTTTTAGATCACTCAAATATTGTCTAAAATCTACTGGCCACAACTTTGGACCTTGGTTAGACTATATCCAAATCCCAGGAGTAAGATTTATAATAACAATCTTTTCCCAGAGATCATCTTACTAGAAACCAGACTGGATGAGACAACAAAGTTCTTGAAATTACATAGATTTGAAGAGAAACTTTGGTTCAGTATTACAGAACTCAAAATGTGCATATCTAATATAATATTGCACCAACTTCTAGGGGTAGAAAAGGGAGATTCCATTAAACCTGCCATTTTGTTCATTGTTAGGATGACCAGAAAAAAAGGAAGGAAAATGGAGAACAGCAATTATGAAGACGAGACTCATTAAGAATATAGAATGTGAATACTTACGTTATTGAAATCATGGTTTGATATTCCTTGGAAAGGACTGGGAAGGAGAATGATGAGTGAAGAAAAAGATTAAAAGTAGGAAAAAAGGAAGCACAACCAGTCAAGACTAGGATTTATGGAAAAGAGAAAATAAGAATAAAAATGAATACAAATTTATCCGTCTTTATAAAGTAATACATTAAATATATTATGATAGCTAAATCTTCCAGTTGCTTTAAACAAATGCTTCATTCTTAATTTCACCTTCAGCAACTTCAATATGTGAATACTATGTTAATGAAAATCTATATTGTTATGTTATAAAAACTTACATAAATTTTCATTGAAAGATTGAAAATAAAAATTCATAAAATCAGATCTAAAAGGATAAAATAATTTAATTTTACATTAACTGAAGGGGAAAAGGTACTTAATTGAATGTTTTGCAATAATAGTAAGCCAGGCAGTTTGATGATTAATGTATTTCTAAATGTTTAATTTTAAAAAACCTTCAGACAACACAAAACTGAAAGGCAAATGATTCAACAGATGTTATGGCAGCCCTATAAAATATTTATCCCAACAATAAAGTTGATAATTTTGTTGACAGAAACTTTTCTGTTATGTTCTAGCTTCAATCAATTATTATGTAATAGTGTTTATCCGTTAATATTGTTGGTCAGGTAGAGATCTTTTGAAATAAAAATGTACCCAAAACACAAGCCCACACTCTGCTGTGCCAAGGACTTCAGGATCTATACTATGACTTGTATGTAATGTATATGCTATGTTTGAAAATGAACACTCAAAATTTCCATGTTTATCATGCTTTTATTTCCATGGTAGTTCTCTTCCAGAAGAAAAGTTAAATCATAAACCTTCAATTAATGACCATAAATTCAATAACACAATAATTACTGAAACGGTTATTTTTCTTTTTTATGAAACGTTTTTAAAAAGTAATGTGAATGAAGTTAAAAATAGATACCTAGATCAAAAATGAAATCAGGTCAATAATGGCATATGAGAAATGGTGATGATATAAAACTTACTGTACCTCTGCAATTAAGATGATCAAAAACATAATTTCAAGCATATCCTGGTATCTGAGCTCTTTTTCTTATATCTAGAAACATAGAATGTCTCATCTATTCGCAACTTCTTCATTTCTACAGATGCTGAACTACAGAGTCAAATTTATAAGTAGAGGTTATATATAAAGCACCACAAAAATATTTGTTTTGTCTTAACATGACAAGAGTACTAAACCATTTCTTGGCATTTCCCTCTAATACATATGTAATAAAAGCTCACATTTAAGGAATTCAGAAGATGTACTGCAAAAAAAGATGGGGCAAAAACAGAAGGCCTCTAAATGCCATTGTTTAACTTAATCCTAGCAAATGGCTTATTCATTAATGGGACTTGAGCAGTATTAAGCCTTAAGCAATTTGCTAAAAGTTTTTGCCTAAAGACTTCGAATTACATATAGATATACATACCATTATTGAAGTATGTCGAATATCTAATGCATAGTTGTCATCCACATGATGTGTATTTAATTTTAAAAATTTGCTGAAGTCCTCTTTTTTAATCCCAAGATCATGAAGACCATTCATCACTTTTCCTTCTAATTTCAGCATATCCAAAATACTTAATGTCCAAAAAAAAGAAATAAACAAATATATTGTTATATAATAATAAAAATTGGATCCATTATTCTATTGCTATAGGCAATATTTGGGGAACAAACTCTACCAATGCAAACCAGGATCTGCTCTGAAACTTATTGTCCTAGCTGCTTGGTCATTGAGAAGTGAATGTGATGTAGTTACAATGTGTCAAAAGTGGGACTTGAATCTAGGTCTTCCTAACAACTGTGCCATGTTGCTTTTCACATGCAAATAATACCACCAAAAAGTTTGGTAAAAATTCTCCAGAGCAATAAAAATAACTTAAAAAATTAATAGTACTAAAGTACTATATTATTCTTATATTAAGCTTTCCTTTTTAGGGGCTCCATGCTATCTGATAAGGAACATTATTTGACTCCATAATCATCTTTTATTTTACCAAGACTTATTTTGAAATGTAAACAACATAGTTTCCCCCAAAAGACTAATTAAAAATTGCATTCATTATAGTATACATATATTGAAGGTATTCTTGATGATGGTAGAAGAAAGTGTTAGGCAGGAATCAGCAAATAATATTCAACATTAGATTATGGCTTTATAGTCAAATAATTTATTGAAACCTAAAGAGAACAGAAAAATATTACTGTGTTTATTTGCTCAATCAACCAATAAATCCATAGTCATTATCCTCACTAAGCCTCTAGGCATTGTACTAAATTCTAGGGACACAAAGAAAGATAAAAATACAAAAACAGTTCTTGCTCTCCACATACATACCCAAATTAGAGAGACAACATGCAAATAAATAGGTTTACAGAAGATATATAGAGAATAATTTTAAAAGAGGAAGGTTCAAGTGGTTGGGGGAACCAGGAAAGCCTCCGGCAGAAGGTGATATTTGAATTGAGTCTTGAAAGAATCTAGGAATGTTGAGGCGGAAATGATGAAAAAATTTCAAGCAAAGATATGACAACAGGAGATAAGAGAAACAGCAAGGGGAATTATATTATTGGAATGTAGAGTTTATAAAGGAGAGTAAAATATGAAAAGACTTGAAAGAAAGGAAAGGCTTAGTATGGAAAGAGAGTAGAGGCAATATGGAGTCAGTGGAGTTCGCTGAATAAGCTTAGACATATGCTTTAGAAAAATTATCTTAGCAGATATGAAGAGAATGGATTGGAATAGGAAGAAAACTGAGGCAGGGAAGCCAATTACAAAACAATAGCAATAGTCTAGGTGATCCATTAACTGAAAAAATAAACTTAATCAAATGAAGAAAACTAATTATTATTTAGGATACTTTTACACAGATTGTAATCTTACATTGAAAAAATAAAATGAAGGTTGTATATTTCAGCTTATTTCCTATTTTTAGTCTCCTGATGAAACTAATGTCTGGTGATCCAGTCTTTCTTGTTTGCAATTCATTTACAAATCTAAAAAAACTTCAAAGTGCAGTTACACAACTGCCAAAATTGTTAATATAGAATTATAATTTAATTACAATTAATTATATATTTGATATACCCATGAAACTAATATCTAGTGATTTAAGATTCAGCTCTGTCAATTTCAGTTCCTAGCAGAATGTTCGGCACACAGGAAACACTTCATAAATGATTGCTGATTGATTTTTAAAGTTTTTTTTGCCATGAAAAAAGCTTCCTGGATGTTCAGCCACATATGGAAAAGTTGACTTGCTAAGGTTATCACTAGTCTTTTTGCACTTACAGTGAGAAATAGCTGATTACAAAGTTCACATCTGTGCAATTGTACAATATATTTCATCATTGCAAAATGCTATCTGAAAAATTAATCTTTTAAAAACCACTATTCTTTTGGTGATGCTGTGTTACTTCACATTTAGGATCTTGCAATGTACAAAGAATAAATATTTCAAGAGAACTGGAGGACAATAGAGATGATACATATGGATGTAGAAATGATGGCATTGGGACTTTATCAAACCAATGTGTATGATTGTACAGTTAGTACGGCTATTAAAAGACATTGTTTTAATTATGGTAGTGTTATATTTTTAGTTATACAACCACAATATGTCTTATTACCTGTAAAAGCATCAAAACCATGGGCAGAATCGACAGGAGAAGCCTTATGGAATATTGCTGTTGAAGCAATTTATAATAGACAAAAGAGACAAGCATTTGATATTGTATTTGATATTATAAATTTGGGTTTCTCAATTTTTCAAGAATTTCAAATACAGCAATTATATCAAGGATTAGGATATTTGGCTTCTGAATTAAAAACATTTATGTAAAAAGAAACACATGCATGGGATGTACAGTTACACATTGATGCTAGATTACAAAAGGAAATTAATGCATTAGAAGAAATAGTGTTAACAATAGGTGATGAACTGGCTTTATTGGAATTATTGAATTCATTATCATGTCATTATAAATATCAACCTTGGATCTGTGTTACTAGATTACCAGTTAATCAAACACCTACATTCCCAGGTTCTTGGGGAAAGGTTAAGGAGCATTTAAAGGGTGTGTTGTTAGCAAATAATGCTACATCTGATATAGAACAATTATCTTTGCTTATTAAGGATATACATGTTTTTATGGATAATTTTACTATGCCATCAATATCCGCAAAATCATTTGTAAATTGGATATCAAAACAAACTACTTGGGCATCAGTTATTGGATTACTATCCTCTGGTATATGCTTCTGTATAATCTTAGTTTTGTTGTGTTGCATATGGAAATGTTTTCTGATTATAATGAGCAAGAGTTTCTTACAACTTAAATCTGATTTGATGCCTTTAAGCGGTCTCCTGCAAAACAAGAAAAGGGAGATGTAAGGGCTTTAAATTTCTGCCTAATGTAAATTCTA
>JAQQSW010014397.1:0-7500 GCA_028646575.1 Pseudocheirus occidentalis | reverse complement strand
ATTCAAGAAAATTGTGAAAAAATTTTGCCACTTTGTAAAGGAGGCATGAAAATTGCAAAGAAAAATAACTATTTAAATATCTGAATTGGTCAAATGGTAAAAGAGGTATGCAATGAAAAATAACTTCTTAAAAATTAGATTTGTCCAATTGGAAGCTAATTACTCCATGTAACATCTTGAAACAATATAATAAGCTCAAAACACTAGAAAAAGTAGAAAGAAAATATGAAATAATTTATACCAAAACAATTGAAGTGGAAAATATCAAGCAGAGATTATTTAGGAATCATTGGACTACCTGAAAGTCATAAACAGATAAATAAATAGCATAATCATTATATTTCAAGAAATCATAAAGGAAAACTGCTCAGATATCTTAGAACCAGAAGGAAAAGTAGAACTTGAAATTATGAATGTTCATTAAAGAAATTCCAAGATGAAAGTTCCCAGGAATATTATAAGCAAATTCCCAAGCTGCTAGGTCAAGGAGGAAATATTAAAAACATAAAGAAAACAAAGCATTCAAAATAGCATTGATCATGATCTTGGATCAGATGGCTTGCCATTTGGGGAAGGAGGGAGAGAGAAAAAATTACAACTCAAATTCTTATGAAAAATGAAGTTGAAAATTATCCTTACATATAATTGAAAAGTATGAAATAGTATGAAAAGTATGAAAAAGTATGCAATACTATTTACAATAAAAATGGAATCAAAATTCAACAATATGTTACTTACAAGAAACATATTTGAAACAGCAAGATACAGTTAAAATAAGGGTCTGGAACAGAATATGTTATGTTTTAGCAGAAATTTCAAATGTCAGGAGTAGCAATCATATTTCAGACAAAGCCAAAATCAAAGTAGATCTAATTAAAAGAGATAATCAGAGAAACTTTATTTTGCTAAAAGGTACAATAGGAAATGAAGTAATATCATTACTGAACATTTATGTGCCACATGACATAGCTTCTAAATTCTTGAAGGAAAAGTTCAGTGAGTTACAGGAGAAAATAGGCAGTAAAACTACACTAGTAAGGGATCTAACTCTTCTCAGACTTAGATAAATATAACCATAAAATATAAAAACAAAAGGCTCAGGAAATGAATAGAATTTTGGAAAAGTTAGATATCATATATTACTAAAGGTGAATAAAAATGAGTAAACGTATTTATCTGTTCTATATGGCACCTTCACAAAAATTGACCATGCATTAGGGCATAAAACCTCAGAAACAAATGAAGAAAGCAGGAATCTATGCATGTGACATGCTTTTTCTTTTCTTTTTTATTTTATATTTAAGTTTATGGTATTTTTTTTTCTTTTCCTTTTCTTAATGTGTATATGAATGTTAGTATTTAAGGCTATTTTTTGCATTTACGTTTAAATTTTAAAAATGCCTTTTTTTATTTTGTATTAAATAAAAAATAAGTGTCTATCTATGTAAGAGCAAGTCTTATTTGTAATGAATGTAAAATAGAAACCTTTTCAAGAATATCAGGAGTGAAACAAGCATGTTCATTGTTACCATTATTATTCAATATCATACTAGAGATGCTATCTGTAGCATGAAGAAAAATCAAAGTTTCTTTTGGGGATATCCCATGACGTTATTCATGACCCAAGTCACAAAGAAAAGGCTTTAGACCCAAGTGAACTGGATCTACTTCTAGGTAGGCATTATCCTAAAGGAGAATTTATTATGATTTCTATTTGTTATTTTGCTTGTTTGGATATTTTTATTTTATATATAATTATCTATTTCTCTTTCTTTTAATTCTCAGATATGTATTTGTATATAGGACAGCCTATTTACTTTACTTTTATAGAAATGGAAAATGGATGCATCCTAGATATCCTCAGGAATAACCTCCTATTGCTATATAACCTGGAAAATTTCAGTCAGCTTTTTTATGAGCAATGCACTCCCTACCTTGTAAATCTCAGCTAGAATAGAATCAGCACCAATTGCTTTGCCACATGAAAGGAGCCTCATGACATTCGAAACCTCTTCTTCTGTTAGAATTTCAACCAGGGAGGGATTGACGTCAACCTGAGATAAATGGTCAATGGTATCAGTATTAATTGATGATTGTCTGTTGAGAACACTATGAAAGTGTTCAGCCCATCTGTCTAGGATCGTATCCTTTTCACTAATCAATGTGCCTCCAGCACTGAACACAATTACAAAACACTTTTATACAAATAAAGTCATATCTAAATACTCAGAAAAAATATTAGTTTCACATGGATTGACAGAGCTAATATAATAAAAAATGAAAATTCTACCTAAATTAAATTATTTTATAGAACTAGAGAAAATAATAATAAAAAAATCATCTGGGAGAACAAAAGGTCCAGAATATCAAGGGAATTTATGAAAAGAAATGCAAGGGAAGATCACTTAGCTATAGTAGATGTTAAATTATATTATAAAACATCAATCATCAAAACTACTTGGTACTGGCTAAAAAATAGAGTTGTGGATCAGTGAAATAAGTTAGGTACACAAGACATAATAGTGACTATTGCAATCTACTGTTGCTGAATTTATAAGAATACAAGTCACTCCCCAATTGATAAATGGCCAAAGGATATGAACAGGCAGTTTTGAGAGGAAAAAATTTAAAGCTATCTATAGTCATAAAAAAATGTTCTAAATCACTATTAATTGGAGAAATCTCAATCAAAACAACTCTGTGGTACCACATCACACCTATCAGATTGACTAATATGATAAAATAAGAAAGTGATGAATGTTAGAGAAGATGTGGGAAAATTGGTATGCTAAAGAATTGTTGGTGGAGTTGTGAACAGATGCAACCATTCTGAACAGCAATTTGAAACTATGCCCAAAGGGCTATAAAACTGTTTGAGCCAGCCATACCACTTCTAGGTCTGTATCACAAAGAGATAAAAATGGGAAAATGACCCACACATACAAAAATATTTTAGCAGCTATTATTGTGGTAGCAAAGAATGAGAAATTAAGGGGATGCCCATCAATTGGGGATTGACTGAAAAAACTGTGGTATATGAGTGTAATGAAATGTTATTATGCTAAAAGAAATGATGAGCAGGCAGACGTCAGCAAAACCTGCAAAGACTTATATGAATTGATGCTGAGTGAAGTGAGCAGAACCAGGAGAACATTATACACAGTACCAATAATATTGTGAGATGACTAACTTCGATAGACTTAGCTCTTCTCAGCAATGCAAGGATTTAAAACAACTTCAAAAGACTCATGATGGAAAATGCTAACCACATCCAGAGAAAGAATTCTGGAGTCCAAATACAGATGGAAGTATTCACTATTTTTTTGTTGTTGTTTTGTTTTGTTTCTTCTTTCTTTTGGTTCCTCCCATTGGTTCTAATTCTTCTTTACAACATGACTAATGTTAAAATATACTTAATATTAATGTATATGGAAAGCTTTTATCAGATTGCACAGGTATTGGGGAGGTAGGGGAAAGTTAGGGGGAGAAGATTTAAAACTCAATGTCTTATGGAAATGGATGTTGAAAACTAAAAATAATTTTTTTAATTCATGCACCCATTTTGATCTTATTTTACTATATGGTGTGAGATGTTGACCCATACCTTCTTTGTGTCCTGTTGTTTTCCAGTTTTACCAGCATTTTTTGTCAAATACTGAGTTCTTATCCCAACAGTAGGTGTCTTTGGGTTTATCAAACATTGCCATGGTTGTAGACTGCTGTGTCGTGTGTACCTAATCTATTCCATTTATCCACCACTCTATATTTTAGTCAGTACCAGATACTATTGATGATTAATGCTTTATAATATAGTTTGAGATCTGGTATTGGCAGATCACCTTTCTTTGTATTTTCTCCTCTTAATTCCCTTGATAGTCTTGAACTTTTGTTCTTCCATATGAATTTTGTTGTTATTTTTTTCTACTTTAGTAAGATAATATTTTGGTAGTTTGGTATGGGACTGAATAAGTAAATTAGTTTAGGCAGAATTTCCATTTTTATTATGGTAGTTTGGCCTGCCCACGAGCAACCGATATTTTTCCAGTTGTTTAGATATGACTTTATTTGTGTGAAAAGTTCTTTGTAACTGTGTTTGTATCATTACTAGGTCTGTCTTGGAACATAGACTCCTAAGTATTTTATATTCTTTGCCATTATTTTAAATGGAATTTCTCTTTCTATCTCTAGCTATTGGACTTTATTGATGTTACAAAGAAATGTTGGTGATTTATGTGGGTTTATTTTATATCCTGCAACTTTGCCAAAGTTATCAATTATTTCAAGTAATTTTTTTAGTTGATGTTCTAAGTATGTCATCATATCATCTGCAAAGAGTGATAGTTTTGCTTCCTCATTGCCTAGTATAATTCCTTCTGTGTGTATTTTCCTTTTTTATTGCTATAGGAAATGTTTCTGGTACTATATTGAATAATAGTGGTGATAATGGGCATCCTTGCTTCATCCTTTATCTTATTGGAAAGACTTTTAGCTTATACCCATTACATATAATGCTTGCTAATGACTTTAGATAGATACTGTTTATCATTTTAAGTAATGTTCTTTTTATTCCTATGTTGTCTAGAGTTTTTAATAGGAATGGATGCTGTATTTTGTCAAAAAGCTTTTTCAACATCTATTGAGATAATCATATGGTTTCTGTTGGCTTAGTTGTTGATATGGCAAATCATGCTGATACGTTTCATAATATTGAACCAGCTCTGCATTCCTTGTTTAAATCCCACCTAGTCATAGTGTATAATCCTAATTCTATATTGCTGTAGTCTCCTTGCTAGTATTTTGTTTAAAAATTTGCATCGATATTTATTGGGGAAGTTAATATTATTTTCTCTCTCTGTTTTAGTTCTTCCCAGTTCAGCACCATATTTCAGTCATGAAAGGAATTTGGTAGGACTGCTTTACCTATTTTCCCAAATAGCTTATGTAATATTGGAATTACTTGTTCTTTAAATATTTGATAGAATTCATTCATGAACCCACCTGCCCCTGCAGAATTTTTTTCCTCAGAAGTTCATTAATGACTTATTCAATTCCTTTTTCTAAGAGAGAGTTATTTAGGCATTCTATTTCCTTATCTGTTAATCGAGGTAATTTTTATTTTTGTAAATATTTATCAATTTTACTTAGATTGGCAGCTTTATTGGCATATAATTGGATAATATATTTCTTAATGATTACTTTGATTTTTTCTTCATTGGTGGTGATTTCACTCTTCATTTTTGATACTGGATATTTGATTTTCTTCTTTTTATTTTAAGCCAAATAAAACAATGGCTTATGTATCTTATTGATTCATTTGTTGGTATTTCTATAAAACCAGCTCTAAGACTTTATATTTATTAGCTCAATCTTAGTAATTTCACCTTTGATCTTCAGGATTTCCAATGTGGTGCTCAGTTGGGGAATTTTAATTTGTTCTTCTAGTTTTTTTTAGTAGTATGACCAATTTATTGATCTGTTCTTTTTTCCATTTTGTTGATGTAAGAATTTGGAGAAATAAATTTTCCCCTAGGTACTGCTTTATTTGTATTCCGTAAATTTTTGTATGTTGTCTTATTGTTTTTATTCTCTTCAAGGAAATTGTTTATTACTTCTATGATTTGTTCTTTGACCCACTTATTCTTTAGGATTACATTATTTAGTTTCCAATAAATTTTAATCTATATTCCTACTGCCCTTTGCTGAATCTAATTTTTATTTCCTCATTACTTGAAAGGAATACATTTAATATTTCTGCCTTTTTACATTTGATTTTTAGGTTTTTATGCCTTGTTACATGGTCAGTTTTGTATAAGTGCCGTGTGCTACTGAGAAAAAAAAAAGTATATTCCTTTCTGTTCCCATTCAGTTTTCTCCAAAGGTCTGTCATAAATACCTCTTCTAAAATTCTATTTATCTCTAAGTTTCTTTTTGATTACTTTTTTCTTGGATTTATTGAATTTTGAGAGAGGAAAGGTGAGGTTCCCCCACTAGTATAATTTTATTGTCTATTTCTTCCTATAACCCACTTAACTTCTCCTCCAAAAATTTAGATGCTAAACCACTTCAGGCATATATGTTTAGTAGTGATATTGCTTCTTTGTCTATGGAATCTTTTAGAAAGGTGTAGTTTCCTTCCTTGTCTCTTTTACTTAGGTCTATTTCTGCTTTTATTTTGAGATCAGGATCGCTACCATTGATTTTTTTTCTTTCATCTGAAGCATAATAGATTCTGCTCCAGTCCCTTACTGTTACTCTGTGAGTCTCTCTCCTTTCTTCAGGTTTCTTGTAAATAATATATTGTAGGGTTCTGCTTTTTATCTACTCTCTAATGACTTCTCTTTTAAGGGATAATTCATCCAATTCACATTGACAGTTATGATTACTAATTGTGTATTTCCCTCCATCCTATTCTTTCTCCCATTTGTCTTCTCTCTCCTTTCACCCTTTCCCTCCACACCAGTGTTTTGCTTTTGTCTACCACCTTCCCTGATCTTCCCTCCTTTCAGTTATTCTCCCCACCCACCCATCCCAACTTGTTCACTTTCCTCCTCCTACTTTCCTTTCAGGTAAAATAGATTTCTACATTAAACTTATTGTGTATATTGTTCCTTTTTTGAGCCAATATTGAGGAGTGTAAGATGAAAACAATGTTCATAGCCCACCCTCCCATCTTCCCCTCCACTGTAATAGGTCTTTCATACTTCTTCACAGGAAATAATTTACCCCATTCTACCTCTTCCTTCTTTCTGCATAAATTGTACTTCTTCCTCATCCCTTAATTTTTTCTTTGTCATTCCCTCAAATTCACCTTATACCTTTATCCTCTGTCTGTATATTCCATCTAGCTGTACTATTAGTGATACAATTTTTAAAAATTACAGGTATCATCTTCTGCATTGGGATATAAATAGTTTAGCTCTATTGAATCCCCTATGATTTTTTTTCTTTTTCCCTTTTTCCTTTTTTATGCTTTCTTAGAGTCTTGATACTGGAGGTCAAATTTTGGTTTAGTTCTGGTCTTCTCTTTATGAAAGCTTGAAAATCTTCTGTTTCATCAAATAACCATTTTTCTCCTTAATATATTTTGCTAAATTTTTTTACCAGATAAGTGATTCTTGGTTGTAACCCTAGCTCCTTTGCCTTTAAGAGTATGATGTTCCATGACACCCAGTCTTTTAATGTTGCAGCTGCCAAGCCCTGTATAATGCTGATTGTGACTCCGCAATATTTCAATTATTTCTTTCTGGCCACTTGTAATACTTTTTCCTTGATGTAATATTTCTGAAATTTGGCTATAATGTTCCTTGGAGTTTTTCATTTTTGAAATTTATTTCCTGAAGTGATTGGTGGATTCTTTTTTAAATTTTTTTTTAAATCTTAATTTATTTTCTTGGTTATATCATTCATTTCCACAAGGTTTTGAGTTACAAATTTTCTCCCTTTTTTGTCCCTACCCCCCAGCCCAGAACATTGATCCCACTGTAAGACCCCTCCCAAAAT
>JAQQSW010014396.1:0-12115 GCA_028646575.1 Pseudocheirus occidentalis | reverse complement strand
CCATTGACTATAACACCGATATAACCAGACTATTGTACAGTGTGAAAGAGTTTGCAGATCCTATACATGATTGTATGCCACCATGGTGGGGGTGGGGGGTGGGGAGGAAGGGAAGAAAAATCTGAAACTCAAGTGATTCTGGAAGTGAATCTTGTAAATGAAAAGTAAACAAACAAGTCAATAAAAAAAAGAGAAAAAAAAAGAATCTGAGGTCGGTTTAAACTCAGGTCCTCCTGACTTCAGGGACACTGGGCCACCTAGCCACCCCCTCTTCATAATTTCTTATAGCACAGTATTAGTTTATCACCTTCATGTGACATAGCTTGTATAGTCATTCCTAAATTGATAGGCACCTCCTCAATTTTCCAATCTTTACCACCATATAACGAACTGCTACAAATATTTTTGTACAACTGAGTCCTTTTCCTCTTTCTTTGACTGATCTCATTAAGATAATAATTCAATTCAGGGGAGCTGAAAAGGTCACCAATGGAGTGAGTGTAGGAAAAAAAGAGAAGTCCTAGAACCAACAGGTGGGGAAAAATTATATAATCTGAAAGGACTTATCCAGCTCTTCATAGGATTTCTCTATGTCTTCATCACCTGCAACAGGTATTAGTACAATACCTTCCATTGGGTTCACAGTGGTCTCTTTCCAAGTATTTGTCATAGGCACAAGTAGGAGATGACCAAATGCCCCATGCAATAAAGCCCCTATTGCCTTTGAATGTATGATAAAAATCAACCCTGTTGTTGTTCATCCTTTGTTTCTGGAGACCAATGACATCACAATGAGTGATGTCTTAACTTGCCCATGAATTGATTTAAGTGAGGCAGAGATGCAGGGAGTTATCAGCCTCACTCTCTTTTCCAGAGTCATTGAAGTACAGTGTCAAGACAAAAATCAGGATAACTGGCAATGACCTGGGATGGAGTGGATGACCTTGGTATCTTCAGTGTGTGACCAATCTCTGAGAGCTCCGTGTTGCCTGCTTTAACCACCTTGATGCCAAGATGGTTTTACCAGGATCTAGCTGCAGCAAATGCTACATCTTTTAGAGCTTGGGGGGATGGCAAGTGGACATCACAAATGATTCTCAATGCCTTTATTTGCCTGCGGAAAGTTATCTCCATGCCACCATGCAGCCTTGGACTAAGGCTTTGCAGAAGTGCCTAAAAACTGAATAATATCATCCAAGCTACATTAAGTAACATGATGTACATGTAGGTACCTAATAATGTCAGTTACATTAAAACTGTATTCAACTAGCATTAGGGCATTCCCTCCATATGTCATAGAATCAAAAACATATAGGACAATATGGCACGTATTAAATAATAATAAACCTTAAGGCAATACTAAGCACATGATATTACATCACTGAGTTGCATAATGACCAAATTCACAGTGTACATGCATACAGACATTCCATGGACATATCACAACACATACATGACACTGTATACTAGCATTTATTGTGATGTTTACCAAGACAATAAATGCATTTTCATATCAAACATCTAAGTCACAAACATCATAGTAGCATTGATTGCAGTTACATACAGAGCACAAATACTATTCAACAAGTATAACTCAACTACCTGAGGAAGGGTTATTTTCTTTCTATAGTGCCGTGAGTAAGCTTAGTCATTGGCCTTCTGGACCAGGCACTTCTCTTAGGACCTCTTGAGGTTATGAATATCCCAAAATGCCTGTCAGAATCCTCAGGTCTACTGGTTCCCAGCCCCGATTCTGAGCTAGTATATCACTCAGGATGATTCTGTTTCTAGGCTCTGTGAGTGGTCTTCATACGCTGCAGGCCTCTACGCTAGGGTGTTAGGCAAGAAAGTAGCTGCCACTGGCCCAGACCACCATTAGCACCACCTGTTGGCCTGAAGTTCCAATGTTTTTTATGTATAACTGAACTGTAGAAAGGCTCTGACCTTGGGATTTAGAGAATAATGCTAGATTTTGAGTCATGCCACCTTAAATGTAAGAGATAGAAAAGACCTCAGAGGTCTTCTAGCCCAACCTCTCATTTTACAGTTGAAGAAACTGAGGTTGAGGAAGGTTAAATTTATGTTACTAAGCTTATACTCAGTGTCAAAGGTGGGAATTAAACCCAGATCTTCTGAATCAAAAACAAAACAAAACAAAACAGTGCTCTTTCCTGAGTCTGAATCCTGTCTCTGTTACTTTCTAGCTGTCACAAAAACAAATCACCTAAACCCCCCCCACTTTGAGACTCAGTTTCTCATCCATGATATGGGGACAACAGTGCCCTGAGTAACTAGATGCCTCACTGGATTTTTATGAGGCTTAAATGAGATGTGTTAGAGCATTTTGAAAACCTTGAAGTACTACAGAAAAGCTAGCCATTGTGATAGCTGTTATAACTGTCAGTGGCAAATCCGCTCGGCTTTGGCACCGCAAGCACCAAAATAGTGCACAATGATTTCTTTTTTTTTTTTGCTATTTACTTTTCATTTGCACAATACCAAAATCTGACTCTTCCTGAAGCCCAGAGAGGCTAGATCACACCAATGAATAAATCCAAAAACTGCAGTCAGGTACTTAGGTGACATTGTAGACAGTATGTTGGTCTTGGAGGTAGTAAAATTTGAGTTCATGTCCAGCCTCAGATACCAACTGTGGGACCCTGAGCAATTCTCTTAGTCTCTTTAGGCCTCAGTTTTCTCATCTGCAAAATAGAGATGATAAGAATAGCCCTTACCTCTCAGGCTTGTCATGAGGGACAAATGAGTTAATATGTTTAAAATGCTTTACAAACTTTAAAGTGCTATATAAATGTTGGCTATTATTAATTTCAAGACTCATACCTGTGACTAAGGAATGTATTTTTTCCCCTTTTTATTTCTTCTTTTTGTTTTGTTTTGTTTTTTTGGAGGGGTTAGTCAAGGCAATTGGGGTTAAATGACTTGACCAAGGTCACACAGCTAGTAACTGTGTCAAGTGTCTGAGGCAGAATCTGAACTCAGGTCCTCCTGACTCCAGGGCAGGTGCTCTATTCACTGCACCACCCAGCTGCCCCTCCCTTTTCATTTCTAGTAATGTACAGACAACGCGCTTCATTTCAGAAGAATCTTTGAATCATTTATCTCTCTTATTTCCTCCCCACTGACAAACCTCCAAACTTCTTCTCTCCTCATAATCTACAGAAACGTGTTTGCTAATATTTTTAAACTGTTGTCACTGACCAGTCATGGTATGATAAAGGTAGAACTGGAGCTCCGTAAATCCTTGGTAGTAATAAAGACTCTCAGGGTTGAACTAGATGGTCACAAAGGTCTCTTTTAAGGTTCCATGACTCAAATATGTCAAACCAGTCTGTTTTGGAATATGGAGGCAGGTCAGAGAACTGTGAGGATGTGAAAGAATGGCTTGTCTTTGTATCCTTTGGGGAGTGGCTTTGAATTCTATTTTTTTAAGTGATAAGAGTTGTGCCTGGCTGGGTTTGTATTTCTCTTTGATACATGAGAAAGGAAGGTGGATAGCAATGGCCCATTAGGGACCGTGCCCATTCTGGAAGCAGGAAAGTTTCATCAAGTGAAAGCAGAAGTCCCAGAGTAGAGACGTGGAAAAGATATATAGTAGCAACGATAAGAGCAAGACATAATGACGCGCTAAGGGAAGCAGGCTGTCAAGAAGTCGGGGTGCTTGGAAATGGATGGAATGAATCAATTTCCATAGCATAGGGAACAAGGGAAGAAGCAACTACCTTTCTCAACCCTGCGACTTGTAAAGATAAAGCCAGAAATTTTATTTCATTTTTGATTTGTGGAATAAAATGAGCATTTCCATAACATAGTATAATTTGTAAAAGATTGTACATGAAACTCTAAATTTATTATGTACAACTTGCTACTCATTTTGAATATGTAATAAAGTAATCATGTAAATTTGATTTTTTTTCTTCCCTCCCCTAGAGATGGCTACCATTAGTCACAAATACGTATATATGTAAAATTATTCTATACATACTTCTATTTATAGTTTTCCAGATGCAGATAGCATCTTCCTTCATATGTCTTTTATAGTTAATTTGGGGATTTATAATAGTCAAAATGACTTATTCACTTAAAGTTGTTCTTAAAACAATACTGTTATTGCTGTATACAACATTCTCTTGGTCCTTCTCATTATTTCATGCAAGCCTTTCTGTGTCTAAGATTATTGAGCTCATTATTTCTTATAGCATGTTATAATAAATATTATTATATTACACAGTAGTGTAATAGCATGGAATCATTCTACCCCAATTTCACACTTCTCTGAGATGGGAAGTCACTGTAGTCAAGACAGGGCATAAAGGACAAGGAAAGAAATGGCCAGAATGATGGGAAACCTCCTGATTGACTGAGATTAAGTCTACAATTATAGAATGAACCCATGATCTCAGACCCATACAAAGATGGGAGTGAGGCACTCTATTTTGCAAAGGAGTATTAGGGGATGAGAAAAAAATTTTTTTTCATCTTGTGCTGAGATAGAAGAAAACAGTCACAAGGCTTGGGAAGTTATAATAAGAGAGAATAGCTTAAAACTTAAGATCCATCTCCATAGGAACTAGGATAAATAAGTTTTATTTATACTTATAATTACCTTTCCCTTGTGTGAGGCATTTACAAATTCTTGATTTTGTATATACAGTTATCCCTTCCACAGTGTGACTTTGCCCATTGGTTTAGATGCATTGCAGGTAATGAAATGGGAATGGGGAGGGGGAATTTTGTGGAAATCACAGACAACACAAACACATAGCCAATGACCAAAAACTTAACCCAGACTTTACAATAAAGTATTGTAAACATCCCATAAGGAAAAAGACAAAGAAAAGTTCAGACTTCTTCTCTGGTGTGAAGGGAAGGCCAAAAATTTTATGCAGATTTCCAGATGAGGGAAAGTATTGTGCCCCTAGCCCCAAGATGTGAAAACTAACTGTAGGATCAATGTTTTTAAACACTGGAAAGGTTTCATGTGGGAAAGAAAGCCCTTTTACTCAGTGTGGTTCCAATGGAGAGAATTAGAATAAAGGGAAAGGAAGAAGAAAGGTAGATCTGAGTTATTCTAAAGAATTTCCTAACTGAGCTACTGAGCTATCCCAAAATGGGAATTTGCAACCTTGTTAGAAAGATAGTAAAGAAAAGCTCAGATTATTGAATAACTCCCTCATTAGTTAATTAAAAAAGGATTGCAGGGCATTGAACCAGACATCATCTAAGGATCCTCCCAATTCTGAGAATGAAGAGAACCCATATTCTGAATCAAGTCTATGATACTGCGGAATGACGTATGTTTCTAACACTTTGTGGACTGGGATGAGTCCTGAAAGGATTCTTTAAGTTTTCTTTCCTTTTTTTTTTTGGTCTATACAGTCATCCCTTCCATATCATGACTTTCTCCATTGTAATTTCGATATATTGCTGGTCAGCATAAGAAACCTAATGGGAATTACGGGGAAGTTTTGTAGAAGTTGCAGATGACCTTCAAAGGTCCACAGATGACACAGAGCCTAGGACCAAATACTTAACTCAAATCTAACAATAAGATACTATAAATACCACATAAAAGAAAAAGAAACAAATTCAGACTTCTCTGGTACAAGGGGAAGGAACAAAAATGTTATGCAGATTTTACAGATCATGGGGGCACTGCACCGCTAAACCCCCACACAATGTAGAAGGAATAACTGCATTCTTTCCCAAGATTGCTGCTAACAATGGCTAATAATTTCTACTTAAGATTCAAGCCATTAAGGATGGTATGGAAAAAACCCAATTCCTATTTACTAGGAATATCAGAATTAGGAACAATTAGAAGAATATAATATTATTAGGAATATAATCTCAATGTCCTAATGATTTCCACTCCATTTCTTGAACTGGGGATGATTTAATACTTTTCTCTCCTTACTGCTTTCCACCATCTAAAGGTGACTAAAGGAGGAAATTATTATTAAAAGCAAAACACCCTAAATCCAAAACTAACGGCTTCATTGATGTAAAAATGTAAGCCTTTTGAGAAAAGAGACTGTTCTTATTTTTCTCTTTTCCTTTGTGCCTAAATAGGTACTCAACATTCATTGAATTTTTTAATGAAGAAGCAGCCTAGTTGCTAAATTAAGTGCAATCCAGTAATCATTTAATAAGTTGCTACCATGCACAGATGTTGAAGATACAAAAATGAAAAGACACAGCTTCTGCCTTCAAGGAGTTTAAAATCTAGAACGTTTTGCAAATTGTCTATTAGAATGTACACTCCAAAGAAGTCAATCAAAAAGGTTTTGTCTGGAATTGCATGTTGGCCTTTTAGTCATTGATTTTTTAAAACCCATTTCTCAATCCCATTGGTCCCTCTAACAAGCACAATTTTGATGTTCAGAGAAAGTTTCTCCTCACAACAGTATTAAGTAAGGCAATCAATATGACTTTAATACCACATCTCCCTTGATACATAACTGAATTTGTACATTGAAGAACTCAGCACCAAAGTTCAATTGTTTGCAACAGAGTACCAATTTGCTCCCCATCAGGGTCTTGCACTTACTCAGATGGAAAGTCTAACTATGGCTTATAAAATTATTCCCAGTACATGCCCCATATGCAAGTTAATGGCACACTGAGGGACTCACTGTTTTCTCTGCTCTTTAGAGCAGTTGTTTATAGATTCCAGATAAGGAGAGTGACAAGGGAATCTTTCTTCAAGCCTCAAAGCAGGGGCCATATTAGGCATGTTCCTGAGCTCTGGGATCACAGGATACATAAGTGAGATAGATTCAACATGCATTATGGCCAAGAAACAGCCCTGAGCATCCATCAGCCCAACATATGCAGTAAGGAGTGCTACCAACATGGCTGTCTTGGAATGAAAAGAAAATGCATACACAAGCATTACTTAGTTGAAAAAGTGGTACAGATTTCCACCAAATGTCAAGAGAAATCCAATCCATTCCAATTTCATTCCACAAGCATATATCAAGTATTTGTGGTGTGAAAGTCACAATACTAGGTGCTAGGGAGATAAAGAAAAGAAAATACACATTCCTCTCCTGGCTCTATTTCTTAGCTTCTGAACTCCAAAACCAGGCCTCTGTCACTGTTCCATCCTCAGTGTCTGAGGCCTCTGCATTAGAACATGTAGCTATTCCCATTGCCTTCTCAATTTGGAATATTCCTCAAAAGACACACTTCCTCCACTGGTGATTTCTTCCTGGGGTCTACACTTTGTGGAGGGTCCGAGCTGGTCTTCATTCCCCTCTCAAACCTGTTTCAGGTTTTCAGTCATCATAGCCATATCCCCTTCAGGCATCCATGCCCTTTTCCCTGTACTTTTCAACTCCGTCTTATAAAATATCTTTCCCCCATTAGAATGGAAGCTCCTTGAGGGCAGGGACCATCTTTTTGCTTGTATTTCTATCTCCAGTACTTACACAGTACCAGCCCATAGCAAGTGCTTAAATAATACTTGTTTCCTTCTTTCTTTTCTGCCCTCAAATACCTTATAATCTAATGCCAGAGAGACGAAGGATGGGGTTTGGGAGGTGATGAGCCCACTAACAACTATCACATAATGAAGAGTGAGCTCAGTACAAAGAGAAAGTTGGACAAAGTGCTCCCAAATAATAATAGACATTTATACAGTGCTTTACATCTCTTTTATCCCCTTTGATCCTCACAATAATCCTAGGAAGTAGGTTTTATTATTATCCCAATTTTACAGATGAAAAAACTGAAGTTAATACTTATCCAGGAATCACACATAAGTGTCTAAGGCAGAATTTGAATTCAGGTCTTCCTGACTCCAGATCCCTCACTATATCCAAGGGAAGGCTTCAAGGTGAAGCTGGCATCTGTTTTGGTCTTTGAAAGAAGTAGGGGCTTCAAAAGACAGAGGGAGGTGAGGAAGCATCTGTTTCAGGGACAGAAGATATTGTGATCCAAGTTCAGCTCAGTTGTTTTTCAGTCCTGTCTGACTTTCTCACCTCATTTGGGGTTTTCTTGGCAGAGATACTGGCCTAGTTTGCCATTTCCTTGTCCAGCTTATTTTACAGATGAGGAAACTGAGGCAAACAGGGTTAAGTGACTTGCCCAGGACTACACAACTAGTAAGTGTCTGATGTGGGATTTGAACTCAAGAAGATGAGTCTTTCTGATTCCAGGCCTGGTGCTCTACGCACTGTGCCACCTAGCTGACCTATGATGTAAGAAATAGAGATAAAACAAGCCAAAATGAGAACCAGAGATGGGGTCTGCCCGTTTGACTGGAATGCAGACGATCAGAAAGGAGGCAGGGTGAGATAAGGCCAGAAAGGTAGTCTGGAATCAGATTATCTAAGGCCTTGAATGCCAGGGAAAGGGCACAAACATTTATGTAGCACCTACTGTGTGGTGGGTACCAAGCTAAGCGCTTTACAAAGATTGGCCCATTTCATTTTCACAGTCCTACTTGGAAGGCGTGTCTCTCTCGAAGCCATACCTGGGAACCAGAGAGAAGCAGATTTGGACTGGAAAAAAGAAACCGTTGCCTGACACGTGGAACTGCTCAGAGTGGAATGGGCTGGCTTAGGAAGCAGTGAGATCCTTGGAAGTGTTATAGAGGGAATCCTGGTTCAGGTGTGGGTTCAATTCAATTTGTGAGTATTGATTAGGTGCATATTCTGTGCAAGACACTCTGCTAGACTAGATGGCCTCCATGATCCCTTCCAGCTCTGAGCATCTCTGATCCTCTGAACTTATTATCTTTTCCCCAGAATCTAACTCTTCTTCCAGGCTTCTCTATTAACAACGTGACAATTCTCCCAGGCACCCAGACTAGAAAATGTAATATCATCTTTGACTCATCTTTCTCCCTTCACATCCAATCAATTATCAAATTCTATCAGTCCAGCACTATTTAATTTAATTCGACAAACTTTTCCTAACCATTGTGTAAGTCAATATATTATGTGCTGGGAATACAAAGATGAAACATTGATTTGTCCCTAACTCAAGGACATTACATTCTACATGGTGAGGGGGAAGCATAACATATGCACAGATTAATAATAACAATAATAAATAGCATGTATATAGTGCTTTAAAGTCTGTAAGGCACAGTATAAATATTATTCCATTTTATTTTCATGATAATCCCAGGAGGGAGGTGCTGTAGTTATCCCCATTTCACAGATGAGGAAACTGAGGTAGCAGAGGTCAAGGGTCACATAGCTAACAAGTATCCGACGCTAGATTTGAATTTTAATTGAGAGATCTAGAAAAAGCGTTCTAAGAATATTTGCAGAAGGAAAGAACACATTTAGAAACCAAAAGGGAGCACCATAGAGCTCTAGTAGAGTCAACAATAGACCTAAAATCTCTCTGAACTTTGACCTTGTCAGACCCCATCCTCAGTCTTGTGTTCACATCCAGGGGTGACAGTTTTGGAAAGATATTTCTAAACCAGAATGTCTCCACAGGAGAGTGATAAAATGGTGACTAGCCTCATTTTCCTGTTATGTGTTTTAGCTGAAAAAGCAGGGAACATTCAGTCTGAAGAAGAGAAGACTTGGAGGGGGCAAAGAGGTAAGACAGAACATGGTAGCCATGTTAAAGTTTCAAAAAGCCTGTCAGCTGGAAGACTTATTCTTCCTGGAACAAGGAGCAATGAATGCAAATTGAAAAAAAAAGACATATTTAAGCTTGACATTGGAAAACACTCCCTAAGAATTAGAGCTGTCAAAAATGGAACCATGCAGTTCTTTTGTTTTGGTCTGCTTCTTCTTTTACAACGTGACTAATATGGAAATGTTTTGCATGATTGCACATACATAACCAATATCAAATAGGGGGAGAGTGGTAAGGGAGGGAGGTAGTTTGAAACTCATTTTTTTAATGAATGTTAAAAATTGTATTTACATGTAATTGGTAAATAAAATGCTATTAAGACTGGAATGGAATAGATTGTCTTGGGAGGTAGTAGGTTCTCCCTTAAGGGAGGTCTTCAATGAAAGCTGGATGACTGCTTGTCAGGTATGTCGTAGGAGGCCCTGGTAAACTGGAGTAGGAGGAATCTTGGCTCCTTTCACCCTCTCAAATTATGTGACTCTACAATCCTCAGCCCCTTCTTCTGATGGCTTCACACCTCCAATCCATCCTTGGAGACTCTTCTTTAAAAACTGAGTCAATAAATCTAGTTTCCTCTTTGATCCCACAAGTACAATGACCCCTAGGAAGCTACTAGATTGGAACCAACCCAAAGCAAAACTGAGGCCATTGAAAAAGTTTGGCAAAGAAACATGGAATGTTAGGGCTGGAAGAGGCATGAGGGCACCACCTAGTATTAACTCCTCATTTTACAAATGAGGTAACTAAGGTCCAAAGACCTGCTCAAGTGCTTCGACACCTATAGTCCCATCTCTTTGTCCTCAATCACTGCTCCCCTGACCTGATCCAACTCTTTATCCCAAGGTCCCATCTGCTCCCTGAGTACCATCACTTACTGAGACTGGGAAATCACACCCAGGTCAGCTCTACTTCCACAGCTCACCCGTGCTCCATGCTTCCTGGTCATAAATTCAGAATTTAGAACTAAAAAGGCCATTATAGGTCATCAATTCTAATCTACTCATTTTACAGATGAGGAAATTAAGGCCCAGAGGAGGAATGGTCACATGGGTGATTTGAATACAGATCCTCTCACTCAAAATCGAATATTCTTTATACCATACCATGTTATCATAAATGAACAATCTGTGTCCAAGACACTTTAGGAAGGTGAAAGGGAATTAGCATTTACTGAGTGCTAACTATCTGTAGGCATTTTTCTAAGTGCTTTACAAATGTCATCTTATTTGATTCTCACAAAAACTCTGTGAGGCAGATGCTATCCTCATTTTTACAGCTGAGAAAACTGAAGCAGATAGAATTGGTTAAATGACTTACCCAGACTCACATACCCAGTAAATGCTTGAGGATGGAGAACTTAGGTCTTCTTGACTCCAGGCACAGAACTCTATCCCTTCAGCCACCAAGCTGCTGCTGGCAGTCCAGGGAGGAAAATGCTGATCTAGCAGTAGGTGTTCCATAATAAGTAATTCTTGTTTGGTACCTGGGGACCGGCCAGCCTCTCAGCACCTCTCAAACCAGGCCTCAGCCTGTAGAACTAGCCCCATCTCTTAGTTGCTCTCATGGGCCTTTAACAAATCATGGGTTCAAGATTGTGATGAGGGACCATCAAGAGACTCTTCCAACTTTACCCGTCTGATCTTTTGTCCCTGAATGCTTTCCTTCATGGGCCCTATGCTACAGTCAAAAAACAGGAAACTATTCCATTTCCCCATTTTTATACTTTTGCTCAAAGGAAGCTAGGCAGCACAGCGGATAGAGGACAGAGCCCAGAATCATGAAGACTGAATTTAAATCTGGCTTCAGACACTTATTATGTGATCCTGGGCAAGTCACTTAATCCTAATTTCCTTATCTGTAAAGTGAGCTGGAGTAGGAAATGGCAAACCATTCCAGAATCTTTGCCAAGAAAACCCCAAAAGCAGTCACAAAGAGTCAAACATAATTGAAACAACTGAGCAACAACACACTTTTGTTCATACTGTTACCAATGTCTTCAATTCCCTTCCCACGCATATTTACCAGTTGAGGCCTCAGCCAGCCTTCAAAGACCTCAGATCCAAAGCCATCTCCTTTGTGAGCTTCTCTCAGATTCCCCATAACCTGACCAGAAGTGACTTTTTTTCTGATTTTTCAAGGCATTTTGTCTTTATCTTTCATGCATTTGTCGTCTTCTATACTATGTTAGTTACGGCTTCTTCCCCAATAGGTTGTCAGCTCTTTGTTGGCATGGAATCCGTCTTATTTATCTTGATTTTGTTTCATTATATATATATATATATATAGAAATATAGTTTATAGAAATCTTCCCAGGCTTCTCTGAAACCATCTCCATCATTCTTAGAGCATAATAGTATTCTAAAACATTTATATGTTGTAACTTATTCAGCCATTCCACAGTCAACTAGCTTCCCCTCAGTTTCCAATTCTTTGCCACTGAAAAAAAGAGTTATAATTTTGTATATCCTTAGTTAAAATTTGTTTTGCTTAG
>JAQQSW010014395.1:0-12115 GCA_028646575.1 Pseudocheirus occidentalis | reverse complement strand
GCAAGAATCTAGAATTTAAAGCTATACAATTAAATGTTAAAACAAACAAGCAAACATATATATGTATATGTATATGTATATATATATATATATATAAATAAAATTATTATTATTAACCACATGCAACTGGTAAATAAGACATACAGGGACTGGGGTAGGGAGACCCTCCCTGCCCTACTAGAAAGTTAGAGGGGTGTTGGAAGAGGACATAAAAGTGAACAGATTGTGGGAGGGGCTTTACAGAGGGATCACTGTTTTGGGCTTGGGGTTAGGGGAAAGAAGGTGAGAAAATTTGTCACTCAAAACCTTGTGGAAATGAATGATGTAATCAAGAAAATAAATTAAAATTTAAATATTTTTAAAAAGATAGTACCTAGGCTCATTTTTTGATCACAGCTTTCAAGTAGTACAATAATTTTTAAATGATCTCTCCTGGATGTATTTTCTAGGTCAGCTGTTCTTCCAATGAAGTATTTCACATTTTCTTCTATTTTTTTTTTTCATTTGGCCAATTCTACTTTTTAAGGAGTTCTTCTCTTCAGTGAATTTTTGTATAACTTTTTTCCACTTGGCTAATTCTGCTTTTCAAGGCATTCTTCTCTTCACTGGGTTGTTGTGCCTATTCACCACTTGGCCTATTCTGTTTTTTAGTGTTATTTTCTTTAGTATTTTTTTTTCCTGAGGGGGAAGGCAGGGCAATTGGGGTTAAGTGACTTGCCCAAGGTCACAGAGCCAGTAAGTGTAAAGTGTCTGAGACAAGATTTGAACTCAAGTCCTCCTGACTCCAGGGCCAGTGCTCTATTCACTGTGCTACCTAGCAGCCCCTTCTTTAGTAGTTCTGATGCCTCCTTTACCAAACTGTTGATTCTCTTTTCCTTTTTACCTTGGATCACTGCCATTCCCCCTCTCCCCAATTTTTTCCTCTACCTTTCTTATTTGATTCTTCAAGTCCTTTTTGAGCTCTTCCAAGAATTCTTTTGGGGTCTGAGAACAATTTGCACTTTTCTTTGAGGCTTTGGATGTAGCAGTTTTTACTTCATTTTCTTCTGAGCTTCTGTTTTGATTTTTCCTATCACCATAGTAACTTTTTATGGTGAGGTTCTTTTTTTGTTGTTTGCTCATTTTTCCAGCCTAAAACTTGACGTTTAACTTTGTTAAATTTGGGTTCTGCTCTAGGGGTGGAGGGGGGACTGTCCCAAGCTTCAGGTTTTCTGTGCTGTTATTTTCAGGACTAGATCTCAGGTTCTGTAGGTTTTCAGTTCTTCCAAGGTGGTATGATCTAAGGAGAGGTGTGGTCCCTGCTCTGCTGGCCTGTGAGCAGTCACAAGAACTCTTCTTTGACCTGGAATGAGGACCAGGGCCCCTATAACCTTGTAGCCACAAGTAGTAGCGAGCTAGTCTTCCTCTTGGCTCTGGGGGGACCTGACACTACATATGGGCAATCAGATAGGGCCCTGCACACAGTGCCAGCAAAGAGTACCTAATAATCTCTTTCTAACCAGTTGTCCAACCCCCTTACTGTCTGTGGGTTATTATCTCCCAAAGCTGCTACTACCACTTATAAACTGCCTCCAAGGCCTGTTGCTTAAACCCCAGCATCTCCTGTGTTGCATGATCTGTATTGGGCTCCAGGTCTGGTCACCACCCCACTAAGGCAGACTTCCTGCCAATCTCTTAGGTTGTTCTGGGCTGGTAAGTGGTTTCACCCCAACATTTGCTTAGTTCTGCTATTCTAAAATTTGATTTGAGGTGTTACCTTAAAGTTGTGTGTAGAGGCATTTGGGAGAGGCTCAGGTGAGTCCCTGCCTTTACTGTGCCATCTTGGCCCCACCTTGCTCCCCCCCTTTTATGTACTTTGTATCCAATAGGTGCTTAGCTGTGCCTGGTACAGTGAGCACTTAATAAGTGCTTGCAGACTGATTGGTAATCTGTAGAGCTCACTCTAAGTGGTTTCTTATGCCAACTCTAGAATGACACACTAGACCATGGAAGTGTGGAAAATAATCGTGGGCCAGGTGAGAGCACAAATGCAATTGGTTTACTGATACCATGAACAAGGTTTTTATAGAGTAATGAGACAAAGAAGGTAACAGTATTAGGCTTTCTAATACTGCTTTATTCAGTTTCAAAATGCCAGACAGTGATGTCAAGTAGGCCTTGACTGTAATCATGTCCTTGCTGTATCCATACACATGAATAGTATCTAAAATGTATAATAATCATAAAAGGCAGCTAACATCTTCTGGCCAAAATCCCAGAACAGGGCAGAGCCCTGCATCTCAGGATATCAGGCAGGCTCTGATTTACAGCCCCATCATAGAGAAAACTAGGACTGGACAGTATGGACTGGTTGCATCACTGGAAAACTCAGAGCTAACTTATCAAGGACAAGCCTGATTCCTGGATCAGATGTTTTGGCTCCCTTTAGTAATCAAAGTTTTACTTTAGTTTTGCTAGTCCCTTAAGACACATAAAGATGGAAAACTCTAGAAATCCACCTATTTCAAACACTTCTACTATATGTGTACACACACACACACGCACACACACACACATCCTCTAAATTGGGACACTGGCAGCTTCAATAACTTGATCCACTTTGATCTCCAACCTGAGGGGCTGGGTGTGTATGATTTAAGCTTTTTACATATGAGAGTGCATCAGTATGACCAGGTTGAGAACTGGCTTTGGAGTTCATTAGTCTTGTATTTAAGTTTCATCTCTGACACACGCCACATAAGATCAGTCAGTTAACCTCAGTACCTCTGTCACTTAGATACCAGCACCCCAGATAAGCTCCCCCAAGCTGTCTCTAGATGAGCTGCTAATCTACCTCTGCAGGGGGTCTCAAAAATCAAGCATTTCTTTCATTTTTTAAATATCACAGGCCCAGACCAAAATATACCTTAAAAGCCACCCAGAGATATGCATACAGTTAAGATTAAACTACAGTCTCCAAACATAGTAAAAACAAGTGTTTTTACAAAGAATATTTAAGAAACATTTTAGGGGATAGATAAACTATTGGGAAGGGAAGAGTTGTAAGGCTGTGATCATATGTGGAATTACCAAAATATGCATAAAAATACAAGAGCATTATAATCCTGCTAAGATGAACAGATGTAAATCAGTAAGATTTAAACAGGCAATATAATAATGTTATTGTTATAAATATTCCCTCTATCAATGCACAATCAAAATTTTGAAACTCTCATATCTTTATAGCTTTTATAGAAAGGAGAAATATTTAGGAATAATAAGGAAAAATAAAAGCTGTACCTGGCAGTGCTAGTAAGCTCAATAACTTTCTGCCTTTTTGTATCTGCTTCACGAGAGGCTGATTCAAGCTTCTCCTCCATTTTTCTCAATTTTTCTGCAGAAATTTCTTTTTGTTTTTGAAGTTCTTGTTCCAGTTTTGATACCTTATGAACAGTTTTCAATTTAGTGTTTTTAAACCTTTAAGTTATAGGTCAAGGTTTCCTATACTAGTCTTTACAAGAAAAATATGAAAATACTTAACTATACTAACTCAAAATGGACTACCCCCAAATCAAACCAAATACAAATCTTTAAAAGATAAAAGAATTTCTCTTAATATGCTTACTCAATTAATAAAGGGTTCTATATTTGACCGTGTTTTGCTCAAGATTTTTAACTGTGACTTGGATAGGCTTATCAAAAGAGAGGGTATGTTTATCAAATTTGTGGATGACATGAAAAAATGGGATGAATAGCTAATATAGATAATGGATTAAAGGATCAGTTCCCAGAAATATCCTAACAGACTGAAATGCCAAGCTAAACCTAACAAGATGAAATTTAATAGTATTACACTTAATCCTATTAAAGTCTGACACTTGGGTTTAAAAAAGTAATCTGCATAGAAACCTAATGGGGGAAGACATGGCTAGAAACAGTTAATATGTAAAAAGACCCAAGTGGTTCCAGTGGACTGTAAGTTTACTATGACTCAGTGTAGTGACATGGGAGCAAAAAAAACCCTACTAAATCATTAGGCTACATTCAGAGACATATTCAAATACTAATTCAAAATGAATGTGATTTATTCCACCATATACTTCATGATTACAATACCAATATCTTGAGTATTGTATGTACTGTTCCGAGACTAACAAGTTGGAGTGAACCTGGAGAAAGGGAATAAAAGTATGCTATAAAAGGCTCATTTGAGAGAACTGGTGTAACTTTCTGCCTTTTTGTATCTGCTTCGTGAGAGGCTGATTCAAGTTTCTCCTCCATTTTTCTCAACTTTTCTGCAGAAAATTATAATATGACTGCCCTGGGTAACTTCTTAAATGGAAGATCTGAGGGCTCTCTTGATCTCGTCCTCTTTAATTATAGGGAATTAATGAAGTTACTGATACAGAGTGTGGAAAAGACAAGGGCCTCAGAGCCTTGGGGAACACCCACAGTTAGTGAGTGTAATATGAGTGATGTACCATCAAAGGAGTTAGAAAAATACTGGTCTGAAAAAGAAGAGAAAACAGGAGATAGAAAAACCCAGAGAGCAGAGTATGCAGAAGCAGAGAGAAGAGAGTCAACAAAATACTGCAGAGATATCAAAACGGCTGAGAAATGAGAAAAGATCATCAGATTCTGTAACTAAATAATCACTGGTAACTTTGGAGAGGGCTGTTTGAGCTGAATGATGAGGCTGGAAGCCATACTTCAAAGAGTTGACGGGTGAGAGAAAAGAAGTGGGAGCACTGAATATTGATAGAGAGGAAAGATATAAGATGATATCTTGAAAGTTTGGCAGGATCTAGAGAAGGTTTTTAAAAAGAGATGGAGAGATTTAGGCATGATTAAAGACAGGAAGAAACCAGTAGATGATGAGAAGTTGAAGATTTGGGAGGGAGCAAATAGGGAGGGGTAGGAAGAAAAAAGTAGAAGGTAATGTCAAGGTTTTTGGAAATGAAGAAATTTGGAGAAGTGGGAGTTTACATATAATGGCTTCAATTTCCTCAACTGAACAATTTTTAAAGAGGGAAGTAGAACATTTTTGAGTAACGGTGACATGAAGAGTATGAACATCCCTACTAGCAGCTGAGGTGAAGTGAAGGAGTAGGGCAAAGGATTTAAGGAGGCTAAGAAGCAAAATAGGTTTTAGTTAAATTTTACAGTTCACAAAGTGCTCACTCCATTTGAAACTCTGAATCTACTGGACTAAGCCTAATTTAGGTCTGGCACATTTTACCTTTCTCCTGATACCCCAGTTGCTAGTACTTTCCCTTCACAATCTACCACAAAATAATCTTGTGCATATGTGTGCGTATATATATATATATATATATATATAAAATGTAAGCTTCTTGAAGGGAGGGAATATTTTGTCTTTGTGTCCCTAGCACTTAAGAGCATAAAACATAGCAGGTACCTAATTCATGTTTGTTGAATGACTAGTTCCTGAAAAGTCCACCTCTTTAACATCAATATTCTTCCAGTGATCTTACATAATTACAAATCATGGCACATAATATTATAAAAATTAGTGTTAAGTATATAATCAAAGAGATATATGACTAGAAAAGATGAGCTGGTTATAAGGTGAGAGCAAGCTTTATCAAATGGACAGACCATATCCTGTACGGAGAGCCTTGCAATGTGAAGAGAATTACAAGGTGACGACTGTAGCACACTGGGTAGATCTATGATACAGAAATTACCAAAGGAAAAATAGTCAACAGCTGACATTAACATAGTACCTTCCACAGTGCCTTCTAAACACAAAATACATTTGAGATGTAAAACAACCCCGTGACATGCGTACTTCATTTATTTACTGTCCTCATTTTAAAAATGAGAAAACTGAGGCTCAGAGAGGTTAGGTGATTTCTCCGTTGTAATATAACAAGCAAGTGAATGAGAGGCACGCAGAATAATAAAGTATGGGCTGTAATCTGGACCTTTGGAGAGAATGCCCATGACAACAAGGTCAAAGAACCACTAAAGGATTTAAGATACAAAATGAAATATCTGATATTAAAAAAAATTTGTTTTCTACGTGAAAGATACCTGTTTTTCAAGCTTAGCTTGAGAGTCTTCTAATTCTCCATTTCTTACAGTCTCATCTTGTAACATCTGCTGCTGTTGCTGCAAAGTGTGCTGCAAGATAACATTCTGTTTGGTAGTCTCTTGCAGATTGTGAGTTTTTAATTTTAGCTCTTTCTGCAAACAATACACCTAAAAACACAAAAATTTATTATGATAATATAGTATTTCATAAGAAAAGCAATACAGTTTCAGAACTGGATCTATTCACCTTACATTAAATATAAGGTAATACCTGAAAAAAATGCCTTCAATAACAAGTCCTTGCCCACTCACTAGAATTTCAGCTGTTCCTATCTCAGTGGGTCTGCTCCTTCCACTACCTCTACAGGAAGTAGGGGATAATAATAAATGTGGAAGAATGACATGAGTTGAAGTAATGCTCCATCATCATCATTCTTCAAACATTTAGAGGAGGGAATAACAACTACATAAGAATAGAATAAGAGAACATTCACTAGTAGATTATGTAAGGTAACAAAATTCCTACCTGAAAAAAATTTATTCAAAGAAATTTTCCCTTGCTTAAAAGAAGAATAGTATTGAGTAGTATTTCTTTATATGGTCAAGAAGGAAAATAGAATATCCTCTAGAAAATTAGATGATAGGGGCGGCTAGGTGGCGCAGTGAGTAGAGCACCGGCCCTGGAGTCAGGAGTACCTGAGTTCAAATCCGGCCTCAGACACTTAACACAAAAACTAGCCGTGTGACCTTGGGCAAGTCACTTAACCCCAACTGCCCTCCAAAAAAGCAAAAAAAAAAAAAAAAAAAAAATTAGATGATAAAAAGCCAAAACTGAGTGCTATGTACGACCCGAGATTAACCCTGGAGAGGAGTTGAGAAAATATACCTCCTTCCATTCAATGTAGAGATGGAATAGTTTTCCTGTGTTACATTATCAGACTTGGTTGCTGCTGGCTATTGTGATCAAACTACTTTCTCCCCCCACCCCTTTCTTTTCTAATCTTTGTTACATACAAGGCATGGCTTGCTTGGTATGAAATGGGGGAGAGATAAAGTTCAGAAATAAAAGTGAAACAGAAATTAAAGATATAAATATAATTTTTAAAAAGATAGTGAGAGAAAAAAAGACTGTGAAAGAGAACTATAATCATGGGCTTTTTCAAAAATGTCTAACCTCCATTCTTAGACTGTGCCAAAATAATAAAAACAACGGTGCAATCTAAATTAATTGACTGATTTAGTGCTTATATGAATCAAATTACCAAAGGGGTACTTTATAGAGCTAGGAAAAACAACAAAATTTATTTGGATGAACAGAGGGTCTAGAATCTCAAAGGAAATAATGAAGTGAAGGAAGCATTCATAGCGTTATCAGATCTTAAACTGCTTTCCCTTCTCAGTACCAAAAATATGTGGTACTGGTTAGAAAATAGAAAAGCATTAGTTGCATTAGTTATGCAAGATTCAGAAGCAAGTGGAAATATTTAGACCAGTGTTTGATGATAACATTTATGCCCAAAGGCATAAATTTCCAGTGAAAGATTCAATTTGACCAGAGCTACTTTATGGAAACCCTTAAAGCACTGCAGTAAACACTGTAGATCAACACCCATATACCATTTACCACACTGAGTTGACAAGCCGATAAGTATTTATTAAACACCTACTATGTGATACAAAGAAAGTAAAAACAATCTCGGGTTTCAAGGGCTTGTAATCTATTAAAGGGGCAGACAATGTGTAAACTGCGTACAAGGAGATGCACACAGGACAAGCGGGAGGCCTCCCAGGGAAGTCACTGGCATCACTCGAGATCAGAAAAGATATCTTGCAAAAAGTAGGGTTTTAACTGAGCCTTGGAGAGGCTGGGGGTCCAGGGGGCACAGAAGAGGAGCGAGAGAACTCCAGAAATGCAGTCAGCGAAACAACTCTAGAAGGTGAAGGAACAACAAAAACCACCATGCTGTTGTGTCAAAGAAAAAGCAGAAGAGTGATGAGTAAGGTATAAGAAGACCAGAAAGGTAAGAGGTGGGGCAAGTTACAAAAGTCATTAAAAGGCAAAGGGAAGATTTTCTATTTTATCCTGGTGGCAATGGGAAGCCACTGGAGTTTATGAAATGGGAGTGGAGGGATGAGACACAGTGGGACTTGTGCTTTAGGTATTATCAGTGTGACTGCTGAGTGAAGGACGGACTGGGATAAGGAGAGATTTGAGGCAGTGACATCAGCCATCATGCTCCTACAATAGCCCAGGCATGAGGCGATGAGGCCCCACACCACACAGATAGCAGCGTTAGAGGAGAAAAGGTGTTACAAAGGTGGAGTCGACAGACACGGCAACTGATTGCACGGAGGGGTTAGAGTGTGAGGAATTGAGGGCTACACATAAATTGCAAGCCTGGGTGACATCTCACTGCAATGAAATATTTTGGAATATATAATTATAATAATTTCCAATGGCAATATTTCTGGCTATGAAGCAAATGTTACATATTAGGGCTTAATTTATTATTTTGTTGATTGTCTAGACTCAAGAAATTGTTAATAATGCAAGTTAAACTTAAAAGAACAAATGTTAGTTTCAGAGTTTATTTCTAGCCATCATGGAAACCATTCAGGAGCTACAAAAGGTTCTCTCTTATGAGCTTGTTTTTTACTCTTGCTTCACAGAAATATTGGTGTTTTGTCCTTATTTTTCTCTCTTCCAGTCTTACACATTAGTTGCAATATATAATTTTGGAAAACCACTTTGATAAAACCCTACTAGTCACCTAGAATATTTAGAAGTATGATTCTTTAGGTCACTCATAACTAGCAAATTACCTCTTCAGATTTCTTTTTTATTTGTTTTTCAAACTTGTCCTTGTTTCCTTCCAGCTGGCTCAAATGTGCAGCCAGTTCTTCTTTACACATATCCAGGGCTGACTGTAACTGTCTGACCTAGTCACAGGTAACAAAAAAGTCAAAGAAGTGACGCCTAAAGAAATACGATCCATCAAAGGAAGCCACTCCCCCACCTGACAAGTGTGCAGTCAGTGCTTGTTTGTGCTTGACACTATCAGCACAGACTGCAAAGAATAAGAGAAATGTAGTAAATGAAACCTTGGCTATTAAAAACTTACCTCTGGAACTGCTTCAGGAATGCTGCAGGAGATTTAAAAGGACACAAAACAACAGGAAGGAAAAGAGCAACAGAGACCAGAGAAGCAGGAACAATGATTTAAAACATCAACAAAAGGTATCAGGCAGCTGACTGACAGCAGGGACTAAAAAAGTCAGCAGAAGTAAATGGAGTCCTGCAGTACAGAACGTGGGGAGAACCCCTGGGATCTCAGCAGCTTCTCAAGCATCACCATGTCATCACCATGTGCAGGTTTGCACAGGAAGTGGGGGATGACAACCATTGTATTTCAGAAGTCTTTTATAAAGACTCATTGCTCCATGCTAAAAACAAATCACAAGTACACCAGCTTTCATTCTTATCTTTGTATTCCCCATGCCTAGGCAAATAACAGGTATCCATTAAACATTTGTTGAACTGAACTCTTAAAAAATATTATGAAATATATTTCATTTTTATATCACCTATCTGATTGAGTTCTATTGGTATTTAGTTGTACAGCTTACTTTCTGAGATAGTATTTGGTAGTATTTTTTAAAAAATATTCTTGCCTGCCAATATTTACACTGATTCAATCTACAGATCAAGTAGTTGTGAAATATTACAGAAAAAATTTCATTAAAAAGTTGACTCATTATGCAGGCACTATACAGGATTTTCAAACTCATCAAAGTTGCAAATTTGTATTATTTGCACACAGAATTCTATTTAATCACAAACTCCTAAGTAGAGTTAAGCATGGTCTGGTGTCATATATGCAAAAGGTATCACTTTTTGGTGAAGGAGTTCCTCCTTCACATCAAAAAAGTTCTTCAGAAATGTATCTGTTTTCAATCACTATCTTGATAGGTAATCCCCTGTTTGGCCTAGTTTCAGATAAGATACCCAGGGCAGTCAGCCTCATGAATTTGCTAAGCCTTTTTTTCCCTTTGTACTACCAACTACAGCCCTGGCACATCACAATAAAAAAATGTTCATAAGATGACTCTCAGCCTTTGTGACATTATGTGCACAGCACATTCTGTTTATGGAAGTAAGAAAGCATAAAATACAATTTAAGAAGATTTATTTAAAATAATTTTTAAATGTTAAAAAGCTAACATTCCAGAACTTACAAGGATAGCTATCATGTATCCAAAAAGATCCAGAAAGAATCATCCTGCAAAGTTAAAGATATCCAAGAGAAAACAAGAAAATGTCTTAAATGACAATGCACTAACTTTGATTGTTTCTTCAGAGACTTGGTTCTGTAACATTTTCAGAGATTCATCTTTCTTGGTATTCTGCTTCTCCATTTCCTATAATGGCAAAGATACAGCCAACAACATGTTAAGTATGTATATAAATATTCTATATAATAGGAAAGCAATAAAGAATTGTTTGGCTAAGAATTAGAGCCATCTAACAGAAAATGATATTTGTAAAACTATTTTACTCTTAAATAATATCTTTTAAACATGACTTTACCTCTCTTTTTTCCAGCAATATTCTATCCAGTGATTCCAGATGATGTTGTTTATATACAATATCCTGTTGCAAAATGGACACAGTCTTCTCCTGTTCTTTGAATTGTTGGTCTTTCTTTTCTAGCTGAACTTGAAGCTGTACATAAAAACATGATTAATTGATTCACACATGATCTTTTTTCAGGACTTCAACATTCTTAATGTAAGTACAAACCAAGGAAATACACCCTCTACTAGCCCAGAACCTATTAGTAGTAGAGTTTAAGAGAAAATATATACTCAAGAAACAGGGAAATATACATATATAATCAATAAATGTATATTCTATGATGTACTTGATATAGAATTTAGAGGTGGAAGAGGAATCGAAGATCATCAAGTTCAATCTCCTCATTTGACAGATGAGGAAACTAAGGCTAAGAAAGGTTAAGTTATTTGGGCAGCTAGGTGGTACAATGTGGATAAAGCACTGGGCGTAGAGTCAGGGAGATCTGGTTTCAAATCCAGCCTCAGATACTATTTGTGTGATCTCGGGCAAGTCATTTAATCTCTACATCAGTTTACTTAACTATAAAATGGGGATAATCATAGCACCCACCTCCCGGGGCTGTTGTAAGGATCCAAGGAGATCACATTTGTAGTGTACTTATTATTAGCACAAGGTATAGCACATAGTAGGGGTTTAAGAAATACTTTTATTCTTTCTTCGACTTATACCATGTTACCATTATACAACAAGCATAACAAACAATAAATTATATCAGAAATTTTAGAGGACTTGAAACCAAAACAATCAAGAAAAAATAACTTTAAAGAAAACTATAAAAGTAAGCAAATTCTATTTCTATTAAAGCATTAGGTAATACTATCTACTAGAGAATATGATTTACATAAAATGTTTGATGATCTGGAAAATGTCCCTAAAAACATATATTCATTCTTTATTTCCCAGAAATGTATTTATGGTAAATTCATATAAACACCAGAACACTAAAAGCTGAGCTATGATTCCTTAAAGGGATCTGCATAAACAGTCAATGACCACATGGCTCCCAAAAGAAGCAAAGGATTCACCAGTTCTTTGAAGCTAAGTTTTAGTGTTAATAATAACTGCTTCTACGCTTTCATTTACATTAACAAAATAATTGAAAAGAACAGTAAAACAAAAAAAAAATCCTATGTGACTATTATAAGAGCAAACTTGGCTCTGGAGAAGAGAGAAAAAAAAGTTCCTGGAGATATCTACATTCAGAGAAAGATCTAGAAAGAACAGAGTTTAAATGGAGACTGAAGCGATCTACATGCTATCATCCTTTTTCATGTTTGGTTTTGTTTCTTCTTTCCCATTTTTCACTCCATTGGTTACAACCCTTCTATACAACAAGATTAATGTACAACGTGAAAGTATTGGCAGATCCTATACTTGATTGCATGCTGCCATGGGGTGGGGGGGGGAGAGAGAGGGGAGAAAATTTGAAACTCAAGGTATTGT
>JAQQSW010014394.1:0-12116 GCA_028646575.1 Pseudocheirus occidentalis | reverse complement strand
TTTTTTTTTTTTTTTAGTTAATTTTTAGTTTGCAACATTCACTTCAATAAGATTTTGAGCTCTACATTTTCTCCCTCTCCCTCCCCAAGACTTTGTGCAATCTGATATAGGCTCTACATATACATTATCATTTCTTTTCTTGCTAACAAATGGCCACGGCAGGCAGAGATCTGGTTTCTTTTAGAATTAGAGATGAATCCTGCCCACTGCCATCTAACAACTTGCAATTGGTTTCTGATAGTTTAGAAAGAGTAGTTAATAAAATGGGGAACTTCAAAGTCCCCTCAGACTGTATATAGCCAAGGTCAGCACTCATCTACAGTGAAGGGCCCCCAAATGAAGGGTTCATACTTGGTTCACACTGATAGTAGGGTGAAGGCTTGGAATGAAAAGGTTTGAAAAAACAGGGGGTCAGTTGCTCTGAGGCAGGGGTGCCTTTCATTGTACTGTATGTATAAGCTAGTCCACCAAGCCAAAGGTTTCCTCTCTGACTTGGGATTCCAGGGTCAGGGGGCACTTGAGGAAATCTAGAGCAGTGGGAGATGGGAGTGGGCAGGGGTTTTATTTGAGTTTTTGAGTTGCAGTCTAGGATGAGTGTATGACAAAGCAGACCCTTTCATGCTGCCATTTTCCTGGGGGCACAGCCAGATTCTGCTTTTTGCTTCACAAAACCAGTCTTCCCCAGAACTGCATGATGTGCTGCTAGTGTTGCTGACTAGGAAGGCAACACAGTCTAGTAGACCAAGCCTTGCATTGGCTGTCAAGTGAACCAGAGCCTAGTTTTAGCGATGCTTCAGACAAGCACATTTTTTTTGGTCCAGATTTGTGATTTTATCTTCGGATTCTTGCATGTGGAAATTTCACTGAAGCAGTTCAGCAACTGCTCTGTTAACTTGCAGAGTGGCCTAGGCCACTGAGAGGTTAAATGATTTGCTCATGGTCACACTGTCAGTTTGTTTCAGAGACAAGACCCAAATCTGCCTAACTCCTGGAGTCCAAAGCCAGCCTCAGATAGCTCTTTGGCTGTGTGACCTTGGGCAAGTCACTTCACCTCTGCCTTAGTTTCCTCAGCTATAAAATGGAGTTCATAAAAGCACCCAACTGGAAAGGCTATTGTGGGGGTCACATGAGATAATATTTGTAACAAAAAAGTGCATAATGTAGCAAAAAAGTAACAAAAAAATGTGCCTGGCACATTGTTGTTATTCAGTCATTTCAGCTGTGTCCTATTTGTTGTACTCTCATTCGGTTTTTCTCAGCAAAGATACCATTTCCTTCTCCAGTTCATTTTACAGATGAAGAAACTGAAGCAAACAGGGTGAAATGACTCACCCAGGGTCACACAGCTAAAAAGTGTCCAAGGCCAAATTTGAACTCAGTTCCTCCTGAGTCCAGGGCTGGTGCTCTATTCATTGCACCACCTAGCTGCCCCCTCACTAGACCTTTCTATGTATGGCTCAATTTCTTGAAGTATAAAATCAGAGGGTTGCACTAGCTCCCCTCTCAGGTCATAATGTCACACAGGTCGAGAGCTAGAGTCCTCAGAGGCCATATAGTCCAGGGGTGAGGAATCTACAAGCTCGAGGCCACCTGGAGCCCTCTAGGTCATTCTACCGAATCCAAACTTCACAGAAGGGCCACACTTGAGGACCTAGAGGGTCACATGTTGTTTCAAGCCCACAGGTAGCCCAACATTTTAAAGATGAAACTGAGATTTAGTGACTTGCCCAGCTCACAAGTGGAGGAAAGATCCAAGAGGTAATTAGGACCTATGACCTTTAACTTCAAAGCCAATACTCTTTCCATTGTGCCGTGGTGCCCCTCCCCCACATTATTATGACTTTGTAGATTCCTTGGAAAAAGGCACAGTGTAAGAGATAAGGAAGCAGGACAAGGGCTGAACACAGATCTCACTCTCAAGCTGCTCCAATTCTTGTTTCAGTTTCTCAGAATAGGATTTCTTTTCTTGCTAACAAATGGCTGGGGCAGGCAGAGATCTGGTTTCTTTTAGAATTAGAGATGAATCCCTGCCCACCCCCATCTAATTACTTGTAATTGGTTTCTGATAGTTTAGAAAGAGTAGTTAATAAAATGGGAACTTCAGATTCCCTCCAGATCTTAAGTAACCCAGGTCTGCACTCATCTACAATGAATAGTCTCCAAATGAATTTAACAGTTTTTCTCTTTCTGTCTAATATTCAATAAAAGTACAATGAATGTTGTACTAGCTCTTACTGCAAAACTTTCCTGGAGCTTTGAACACTATTTCACTCAGTGACATTAGTTTAGCTAATCTTCTTTATTGATGTTTTTTCATTTCCTTTTTATGCTGCTACTTACTCAGTTTACCAGTATCTTTTTTTATTTTTTTATACTTTTTTAATTGACTTGTTTGTTTACTTTTAGTTTACAAGATTCAGTTCCAGAGTCACTTGAGTTTCAGATTTTTCTCCCCTTCCTCCCTGTCCCCCACCCCCGCCATGGTGGCATACAATCATGTATAGGATCTGCAAACTCTTTCATATTGTATAATAGTCTGCTTGTATAGGTGTTATAGCCAAGGGAGTGAGCAGTGAGAAAAGAGAAACAAAACCAAACATAGAAAAGAATAATAGCATGCATTGCTTCAGTCTCCATTTAAACTCTGGTCTTTCTAGATCTTTCTCTGAATGTAGACCTCTCCTTCCATCCTGAGACTTATAGAGTTGTCTTTTAACTGTGCGTTGCTGAGAAAATACAGAATCCTACTTCTTTGTTACATGCAGCTTATTTTTATAAAAAGGCAACTAGGTCGTATAGGAGATAGAGTGCTAGGCCTAGAGTCAGAAAGACCTGAGTTCAAATCTGGGAACAGATACTTACTAGATGTGTGACCCTGGGCAAGTCACTTAAGCCTGTTTGCATCAGTTTCCTCATCTGTAAAATGAGCTGGAGAAGGAAATGTCAGACTCCTGTATCTTTACCAAGAAAACTTCAAAGGGGATCACAAAGAGTCAGTTATAACTATACAAAAAAAATTTTTATGAAATCTCTATTAAATTTAGTTCAATAGACAGGCAGAATAATATGGACAACTATGGATCCTGTGTTCCCTTCTCAAGTGGGATAACATTTATGAAGTGCTTAGCACAGAGTGATTGTTCTCTTTCTCCCTTGTGTTCTCCTTTCTCTATCAGCTCCTTTAGCTAATATAACAAACATATGTATAGAATTAATTTATCATGCACACTATATTCCATATTCACATAAAATGTAATCGTATATGCATCACTGCTACCACCATCCAGCTTTTTCCAGGCTTCTTTTCTATTGGATGCTTGGACTGTGCCCAGCAATACGATATCTCTCACATTTATAATTCAGCAACTTAAAGTTGGAAAGTGCATATCATTTTATTATTTATTAATTCTTCACAATTTCCATGTAATGCAGGGTAGTATTATTGGTAAGTGATGGGATTCATGAAGCAAGAACCCAATAGCTAGGAACCATGAGGTAACCCCTTCGTTCTACACAATACCGGTCAAGTCTTTATTAGAGTGTTCTGCCCATTCCTCAGCCCCCAACTTAAAAGGAGGCCTTGGAGAGGATTCCCAAGATGGAGAGAGAACCCCCAAGGTGCTTAAAGAGTTATAAAGTAAGATCCAGGAGGAAAGGCCAAAGGGATTGAGATTGTTTAGCTTGGAAAGGAAAAGGCTGAAAGTAGATGGCGAAAGGGCTTCAATGTAAGTGATCAGCTGTTTGCATCTCTTTTGGAGACAAAACAAGATGAAAGATGGGCCTAAGCTGTAGTATTTGGCATTTCAGCTTTTTATGAAGAATCTTATAGTGTAAAAGGCTGGAATGAGTGAGTTGAATCAAAGCGTCTGTTATGTGTTGGGTGCTGTGCTAAGAAGCCCTGGAGAGGAATGGAGCTTCTTTTTCTGGTGAGTTTAAGAAACAGGATAGCCCAGCATATTTTAATTAATTAATTAATCAATTAATTAATGACCTTTTTTGGAGGGCAATTGGGGTTAAGTGACTTGTCCAAAGTTACACAGCTAGTAAGAGTCAAGTGTCTGAGGCTGGATTTGAACTCAGGTCCTCCTGACTCCAGGGCTGGTACTCTATTTACTGTGCCACCTAGACACCACCTAGCTGCAACCCAGCATATTTTAAATGTGAAAAAACTGGGATCAAATGACCTCCTGAGATCCCTTCCTAAAACCAGTGTATTTTATGAGAAAGGTAGGTAGGTATGGAATCCTTGGTCTCCAGCTAGTATTCTAGCTATTGAAACCCTATAGTATGATATGACAACTCCTCCTGTCAGTTCACATATCCAACCACATCATCACTTCTAGGTGCCATTGTCTTAAAATTCAAGTTACAGAGTACTGGCCTTTTCAGCACCTGAGACACTGATTCTTCTGGAAAAGTGAATGGCAACCTTCCAAATGATATGTTCCAAGAAACCTGGAGTGGTAGGTAGACAGATCTGTCTAGATAGATATCTAGACAGATAGACAGACAGACAGACAGATAGATAGATAGATAGATAGATAGATAGATAGATAGATAGATAGATAGATAGACAGAGAGACAGATAGATAGACAGACAGACAGATATAGATTACTAGAAGGAATAACAAATTGATGAAAAAGCATCTATTAAGTGCTCATGATAGGACAGACACTGGGCTAAGGGATGGAAATCCAAATTTAAGCAAGCAAGAAAGTCCTTGCCCTAAAAGAGCTTACATTCTAATAGAAGAAGTCAACATGTAACTAGCATTAGAATGAAAAGAAGAGGAAATGAAGGGGAGAGGAAGAAAAAGAGAAAGCAGAAGGGGAACCTCCTTGCACTTTAAAATAACTCTGTATACCTTCTTGTTTGCATAAATTTCAGAATATTTAAACACTAACACGTGACAATAAAATAGGATCATTTATATAGTGTTATTTTCTGGTGGCATTCCATATCTACACGTCACCTAAATAGAATTACCTCCAATGTACTGGATAAAGCATTGGACCTGGAGTTAGGAAGACTGAAGTTCAAATCTGAGTTCAGATAATTATTAGCTATCTGATCCGTGGCAAATCACTTAACCACTGCCTGCCTCAGTTTGCTCATCAGTAAAATGGGGATGATAATGATAGCAGTACCTCCTTGGGTTGTTGACCCAGTGACATATTTGTAAAGAACTTTGCAAACCTTAAAGTGACATATAAATGCTGATTGTTCTTATTGTTAGTCCCAAGAGAAGTAAATAAAGTTGCTATAGGGAGGCTGGAATCATTGGAAGGAGAGAAACTTCCCCATAATCTCTTTTTTATTCTTATTGTTTCATTAGAAACTTCACATTGAACTTCAATGTGAACACAACTAAACTTGCTCAGTAACCGTTGACATCGGAACCTAATGAACTCCAATGCCCTACTGTAGCTTTGGTGGCTACCTTCCTTTTGAGACCTGAGAGACAGAGACCTCTTAGTCAGTGAGCATGCAGACTGCCTGACATCATGGCTTGTCAGTGGAAGACACTGGAACTCTGATTTCCAGCTGCCAGTTTAGTGCCTGTTTACCAGGTCACAGTCTTACTATGAATTCAATTTTCTTCTGAACACTGGAGGTTTCCCCAAACGCTTGCTTCATGAGGGTGACAGATGATCCAGTGACATCTGCCTAGACTTTAGCAGCCTGGGCTCAGGACATTTTCCCAGTGTGTTCTGAGACAGGAGGCAATGAGAGAGGATTCTGCCCTGATTTAGCCCTTGAGCTAAAAGGGGAGATGAATACCCATTCACCTCACCCTGAGTAAAAATAAGTGGGAATACAACCAAGTTAAAGGGTGACAAGGAGACAGGCAGCACCATGTGGTGTTAGACTTTGACTCCGTGTATGAGCCAAGGGACAGCAGGTGTATAACAGCCAGTGCTAACATTGCATTGGCCCGGGGTTAGAAACTACTTATCACAACTGGACGTTTTATGTTCTGAAGATTGTTTATTGCCACAAAAGGTACATGGTGAGTTCAGGAGGCTGCAATATATTATAGATAGAGAGTTGTACAGAAAAAGCGGTGATTCAAACAGATGTATGACTTGGAGGGAAATAGAAACAGTCATCTATGGATGGCTCACATGTTCCATTAAGCAGCCCATGAAGGCCAAGAGATCTAGAGCAAGGGATTTTTAACCTAAGGCCTTTGAATTCGGTATCCATACATATACACACACATATGTGCATGTATACAAACATACATATGTCTTGCTTAGGGTCACAGAGTTAGTAAGTGTTTGAATTCATATTTGAACTCAGATCCTCCTGACTCCAGGACCAGTGCTCTATCCATTGTGCCACTTAGCTGCCCCCCAAAATATTTTTTGACAATTCTGTTTCAGTGTAATTGATTTCCTTTATTATTCTGTGGGTTTTATTTTGTGCATTTAAAACATTCTGAGAAAGAGTCTGTAGTCTTCAACAGACTGCCAAAGGGGTTTATGACACAAAAAAGGTTAAGCATCTCTGATGCAGTAGGAAGCCCCAAGTACATTGGGCGGGCGTGGAGAATTTACAGGAGGACATAGATAGGAGGTGGACCTCAAAAGAGGGTTTGAATGTGTGGCAATCTTCATCACTGGAGGAGGTACTTTATCAATGGGGTCATTATCCTTAATGGATCTTAATGTTGATGGTTTACTACTGTCCCTTGTAAAAGGATGTTCCTAGCAATGCAAAAAACTTTTTTAGAATTTTTCCAAAGGGCAAGCACGACCTGAAAAGGTTGTACTTGTTTGTTTTTTACAAGGTCACAAAGGAAATTCAAAAAGATGGCAGAGATATTTAAATTTGCTAGTGCAGAAAAAAAAATGGGTCTATGACTACTTTGTTTTACCTCTTTAATGATCGTATCATTTCTTTGCATTCAAATATCCTGGAGAAATATATACATCAAAAAAAAACTTAATCATGTTAATTTCTTAGACCTAGAGATGAATGGATCTTCCACAGAGTCATGTGCAGGAAGGATTTCAAGAAGAAATTTTAGACTGAATGGACACACACACACACACACACACACACACACACACAACAATAGAATGACAGTATTTTACAGCCAGCTTTCAATTATGTATGTGTGGATTAACTAAATCAGATTTAAAATACTAGACTGATTTCCGTTGCTGGCAAGCATGCTTTGGGCCACCTCTCCTGCTGTCAGTTCATGTGGATTCAGAGGATAGAGAGCAAGCAATATTGGCCTCAATAAAATAGAATGAGGAAGATAATTGGGCAACCCCAAAATCATATGATGTATTCCCAAGCTCAACAAAAATTAGAGCAGATTTGCTAATGAGCTGCTGCTGTTTTGAATTACTCATATCATGGCTCCCCTATACAAGCAAATGGAAAGCTGATTTTATAAGCTTAATATTTGCCTGTGTGTAATCCAAAGTTCTCATTCAACTGAATAGCTCTCATTAGGGAAGTACAGAGATTTTCCCACAGTGGAAATCTTTTTTCTAATCTTTTAGCACATTTAGGCATCAGAAGGTTTGGGATTCCTTTGCTTTATCAGCTTAACCCCACCCAGGTTACCTGTTTTAAAACGCCCTAAGCACATTGCTCTGCATTGTAGTCATCATATTACATCCTTGTTGTTGTCATAACAGTTTGAGTTGTGGATAGTCAGGGGAACCAGAGGATGTAATATGAATGCAATCATGAGACAGTACTCGGAGCAGGCAGGCGCCCAAATGCTGTTGCTTCTGGAAGACAGGTTGTAGCCCACTGGTACAGTGTAAGCTTCTAGAGGGCAGAAACTCTTTTTTCATTTTGTCTTTGCCCATCTGCTACCTCCATTCTACATAGTGGAAATTTAGAGCCTTGTCCACTCCAATTGTTAACATGGGTCATTTAGTCTTAACCTGTGGTAGACCCTTTTTAGCTCTCCTGCGTCAGATCAGACACAGTGGGACACAGTGTACTTTGACCCCAACATAGTGATGTCATTTTTGTCCTCTTCAAGAATGAAGGACAATAGTCCACCAACCAAACAACCAGTAGGTTCCTTAAAAGTTGGATTGGATTGGTGGAGAAGGAAAAATCCCACAGGGCAAATTTCCATCATTTCTATTCATGCTGCCATAAAAACCACATCTCCTCCCCACCCCTCCACTCTCCAGATAAAAATCATTTGAAGTTGTGTCTTCCAACACTTAACTAGGAGGTAACACCACCTCTTAAGAAGCAAAAACAAAAAAAAAGCTTCCTCCTCTCCCTGCAGACTGCAGCCTCTTCTGTCCTTCTGCAGACTTCCTATTGAGATAACACACAAACCCATTTATTTTCTGACTGTGAAGATTCACTGAGCATGGCAAGGAACGTCTTGGCTTTGAAGTACACAATGGACATACCTCTTCTTTCACACCTAATCACAGGTTGCAAACACCCAAGCTCAGAACATTTCCCCAGCATTGTCACTGTCTCGCTGTGTTCTGAGACAGGTTACAGGGAGCAAAGAGTCTCTGCTTTGCAGATGGAAAAACTGAGCTAAGCCAGTCATCCCAAGAGAAAGGATTTGCCCCTTTGCTCTTCTCAGCAAGCCACAGACAGTGCAAGGGACATACCTTGAGTCTCTGAATGAGTTTAATAGTGTCTCTTGATTACTGGGATGATTTAAATCTAGGTCACCAGACAGTAATGAGAAAATGGGATTTTAGAGCCAAAAGTCCCTGATTCAATCCCATCATTTTTCTAGCCTAAGCATTGGTGCTTTTCTTTCTTTCAGCACTTATTATTGCTTAAAATAGCCCTGTTCTTCCTGACTCCATAGTTCAGAGTGTGATAGTATTACATTATTACTACACAGGCATTTGGGGTGTTCGGGGTGTGCAGGGAGGACTAGCACCTCTGATACAAGCATTTTCAAGCCCTTTTCAGGGCTGTTCATCTACCTTTGGTGTCCACCTGTCACCCAACTCTCATCTGTGACTCTAAGAAGCTCTAGCATGCATCCTGGCCATTGGGTAAAAGAGTCCCAGCAGAAGAGCTAAACCAGGTGGAGGGTAAGCAACAAGCTTCATGAGTTAGGGGATGTCTGCCCCAAGCATGTGAAAACTTCCCCAGGCAGAATGGAGATGAGAACAGTGTGTTCCAACCAGCCATGAAGGCATTATGGTAACTGAAGCAGATGCTCTAGAATGCCTGTAACTTTGATCAGATACCAAGATGCCAAGACGATCCATTGTATCCCCAGCCATCGCCACTTGTCTTGACTTTTGTTTTGCCACTGGGCTTCAGAGGCTTTGGAAGGGAGAGTGAGACTGGCTATGTGTAAGTCAGGACATCACCCTGTGATGTTATCGGTCCTCTTCCAAAAAAAGGACAAGCAGCAAGGTCATTGCCACAGTTGTAGATACCTTATTTACAAGTGTCCCTTATGGACTCTCTCTCTCTCCTCTCTTTCTCTCTCTCTCCCCCCCCTCTCTCTGTCTGTCTGTCTCTGTCTGTCTCTGTCTTTCTCTGTCTCTCTCTCTCTGTCTCTGTCTCTGTCTGTCTGTCTGTCTGTCTCTCTCGCTCTCTCTCACCAGCCCCCATACCTCTCCCTAGACTGCTTTGGCCACAGCCCATTCATAAGTTTGGAATTTTCTGAAAAGAGATGATGGAAATGGTATTTTCAGCCAAGAGTTAACCATTCATCCTTTAATCCCCCCATGTTTCCTAACAATCTAACTGCAATATCATCCCTTAATTTATACCATACACCAGCAAAGAAACACAAAGTTAGTTACTGTCTTTTAGATTTACACAGGTTTCCGCATGTAAGACTCCGGACTAGCACAAAAGTTGAACTGTCCATGAAAAGGGATCAGCTTTTATACAAAGCGTTTTATACCCTAGGTTCAATGAATGAGTGATTCATTGCTGGGATTTATGTAAAGCTCTATTTATAACAGTTTTCCTGGGTGTCTTATCATTGTCTCTAAGTGACTGTAAATGGTCTGGCCTTGGTGGGGCAGGGGTGGGGGTGGGGTGGAGAAAAGACTTCTAACAGCAATTTCTGTGAAGAAGGAATAGGGGCTAGTGGAAAGGTTGCCAGACTTGGCATCAGAAAGACAGCTTCAAAATCCTTCTTTTCCACTGGTGATCCTGGGCAAGTCACTTAATCTGTCTGTTCCTGTTCTCTTATCTGTAAAATGAGGGGACTGGACTCCTTGGCCTTCACAGTTCCTTCTAGCTGGAAATGATCCTACAAGTAATCTATGAAAATAAACTGAATCAATAAACCAAGTAAACTCCATAAATCTGTTAGCTGGAGCACTGAACTGAGAATTAGGCATTATTTAACCTTCTCCATTCTTATATAACAGTTTCACTTTGAAAGCGTTATTATGAACCAGTTCTTAACGAAGAAATGGACGGCCTGGCCTGTCTGGTATTAACTGAAACGATTGGTTAGTCCATCTGGCTGGGCCAGGGACAGCAGCCTAGCTGGGCATCAGGATTCGACATCCCTGGCTCTTCACCAAGACATCTCCAGCCTTCTCTGCCTTCTTTGTCCCATCTGGGCATTCCTTCTCCACTCTTAAGTATGGGGATGAGATTTATGGTATGTGATTCAGCTGTAAACTGAATGGAGTCTCTGTTGTTCCTGCTTATAAGAGATGTGCTACGGCAGGATGATCCATGGGTTAAAACCACAACAACAAACACAACACTCCAGGAGGCAGCCAAGTGACTTCTCCAGATTTCACTTTTTTGTTTTGAACGTGCCCAACCCTGGCTGTGATGAGGAACAAAGCAGCCATCACTGAGGCCCTTCTCTAAACCAGCTCATGATAACGAGACCATCATTGTGCACCCCCCCCCACACACACAGAATGGGTTAACAGCTGTGGTGTTGCTTCTCTTCTTTCTCTGTCAATAGGTGAGAAATGGGAGGAAGTGGGGAATGGAGAAAGAAAGATGAGTTATCAGGAGCATCAACACTCACCTTCAAAAAATATTCTTTTTCTGACCACTAACCCTGACAGGAAGTCTTGCTTAAAATATGACCCTTCCACATTCCCAACCCATCCTTTATGGAGGTGGAAGGCCCACAGGAGTTGCTCATTATACACATTTTTGGACTTTTACAATGTATTGACTGATTGTGCTGACATTTTCCTCTTTTTTTAAATAATAAAAATTTTAAAAATAAATTATAAAAAACTCTCCTATTAGGGTCTGGAAGATGTGCTAATGAAATCTGCTTATACAGTAGACAAATATATATGCTATATCTATGGGTGTGTACATATATATATACATATATATGCATATATACCCACATATGCATAGGAAAAATAATGCTGCACACCTTTGTGACCTTGGGTGAATCAGTTTGAGTCTCTGGGGCTCAGTTTTCCTTAACTGTAAAATAAGGGGAAATTGGACTGCATGACCTCTAAAGTCTCTTCTTGTTCTAAATCCTATGATCCGTTTCAGCTCCAAATCTGTGATCCTGTGATCAAGTTTGCTACCGATTCAAACCAAGGCATTGGATCCCTCCACTCAAATGCCAAAGAACAGCTCATAGAGTCAATACTGCCTTTGAGTGTACTGACTAGTAAATACTCAAGTTGACAGAGTAGCTTAGGAGATGATGCAAGACTGGAAGTCAAGATGACCTGAGCCTAGGCTCATAATTCTTGGAGCCTTGAACACAAACTGGGAAGATCATTTTATCCCTCTGAGATTCCATTTCATCATCTCTAAAATGGTGACAGTACACATAGCAGTTATATCACAGAGCTGGTAGGAGGAAGGTGCATTTGGAGGTTGTCTCTGTTAACCACTTTGCAAACTTTAAAGATAGATAGATAGATAGATAGATAGATAGATAGATAGATAGATAGACAGACAGATAGATCTATTGATCTTTTTATCTATCTAGGCAGCTAGGTGGCTCAGTGAATAAAGCACTACCTCTAGAGTCAGGAAGACCTGAGTTTAAATCCAGCCTCAGACATTTAATACTTGTTAGCTGTGTGAACTTGGACAAGTCATTTAACCTCAATTGCCCTGCCTTTCCCCCTCCAAAAAGACAATACATATATATATGTCAACTATTATTATTATTATTATC
>JAQQSW010014393.1:0-12116 GCA_028646575.1 Pseudocheirus occidentalis | reverse complement strand
TAAACTGAGGTTTGTTGGAAATCAAGGGATGGAAGGAGTTGTGTGGTTGTCTAAGAACTTTATTTGGAAACTAAAGTTAATGGTTACCCCAGGAGTGGAAGATCAATATATTGTGAATTGTTGATTGAATCAACTCCCTCTTAGGGAAACTAGGTCATTCCTTTTGTTAATTGATTGACTGAATCCCTCTTAGGGAAACTAGGTCATTCTTTCTGTTAATTGATTGAATCTTAAGATGTGAAGCAGGTTTCTCTTTTAGGGAAACCAACTGATTCTTCTCTTGTTCCTTGTTCCTTTCTGTAATAAGATATAATATTGAGACTTTCCTTGTTCTGAAGATTGTATATAATATTGTGAACTGTTGAAACTGTGAACATTGTACTGAATCTGATTTTGTAATGGAATAAACAGAGTGTTCACTAATAATGTGTAATCCAAAACTTAAAAGCTCTTCACAGTAGCATTCTCTCAGGAATCTACTGCTGATTGGCTTTACAACAAAGTAACAGCAATATTGTAAAATTATCAGGTAAAAATGATTTACCTATTCTCAGCAAAACAATGATCTAAGACAACTCTGAAGGACTTACAAGGAAAAATGCTATCCATCCACAGAAAAAGAACTGACAATGTCTGAATACAGATTGAAGCAGACTTTTTATGTTCTTTATTTTTAAAAATTTTTGTCTATGTTGTCTTTTGTAAGATGCATATTATGGATATGTTTGCATGACTAAACATGTATAACCTATACCAAATTGCTGACCTTCTCAATGAGGGGATTGGGGATGGAGAGGAAGGAAAAGAGAAGACTTGGAACTAGAGTTTTAAAAAAGAAATGTCTAAAATTGTTTTACACATAACTAGGGGAAAATAAAATACTAACTAGATAATTTAGAAAAAGAAAACTATAGGCCAATTTCACTCATGAAAGGAATGAAAAAATCCTAACTACAAACTAACTAAAAGAATACAACAATATGTTACAAAAGAGTATGTGTTATGATCAAGTGAGATTTATACAAGGAATACAGACATGGTATAATATAATGAAAACTTTTAACATAATTGATTACATCAATGATAATTTTTTATAAATCATATGACTTTACCAATAGATGCAGAAAAAGTTTTTAAATAAAGTTCAACTCTCATTTCTTTGAAAAACACTTGAAAGTATTGGTATAAATGGATTTTTCCTTATATTGATAAAAAAAGTTTTTATCTAAAACCATCAGCAAGCATTATTTGTAATGGAGATAAATGATAAGTTCTTCCCAGTAAGTTCAGGTGTGAAACAAAGTTGTCCACTGTTACCAATATTAGTTAGTATTGTATTGGAAATCCTAGAAATACTGAGAAAAGAAGAAAAAGAAATAGAAGAAACAAGAATAGGGAATGAGATAATAAAATTCTCTTTTTGCAGATGATATGATGCTATCGTTGGAAGAGCCCAGATTCAACTAAAAAGTTAGTTGAAATGATTCATACTTTTATCAAAGTAGCAGGAGATAAATTAAATCCACATAAATTATCAGTATTCCTACATAATTACAAACAAAATCCTGCAAGAAGTGATAGTAAAAGATAGTCAATTTAAAATAGTATAAAACACCTGGGAATTCACCTGCCAAAACAAACCCAGGAACTATATAAACAAAATTATAATAATTTTTATACAAAATAAATTAGTTAATTGACTGAAGAAGTATTAATTGTTCATGGATAGACAGGGCTAATACAGTAAAAATGGCAATTTTACCCAAACTATACATTCAATGCCATTGCAATTAAATTACACCCCCCCACACCAAATTTCTGAATTAGAAAAAATCATTTGGAAGAACAAAAGTCAGGAATATCAAAGGAAATCATGGAAAAATGTAAAGGTAGGAGGGTTAGCAGTATAGAACTTAAACTATACAATAAGGCAGTAATTACCAAAACTATCTGGTACTGGCTATGAAATAGAAATATAGATCAATAGAATAGAATAGACATACAATTTATAGCAGCAAATAAATATGATAACCTTGTATTTGCCAGCTGTAGAGACTCGACATTTAATTCATAATTTGGTAAAAAAAAAATTCTTGGGAAAACTGGAAATCAGTATGGTAGAAACTTGGCAAAGACCAATATCTTACACCATTTACCAAGATAAGGTCAAAATGAATATATGAATGAGATGTAAAGAGAGAGTATAAGAATTTTAGAACATGGAACATATTATTTACTAGACTTATGGATAAGCAAACAACTTCAAGATAAAGGAGAGATAGAAAGCAAAGTTAGGTGTAAAATGGGTAATTTTGATCACATTAAATTTAAAAAATGTTTGTACAAATAAAACAAATGTAGCCAAGATAAGAAGGAAAGTAAAAAATTCGGGGAAAGTTTGTAGACAATTTATCAGATAAAGATTTCAAATCAAAATATATAAAGAACTTTGTCAAATCTATAAGAATATGAGTAATTTCTCAATTAATAAATGGTCAGAGGATAAGTACAGGAAATTTTTCAGTGAAGAAATCAAAACAATTTATTGTCTTATGAAAAATGTTCTAAATTACTCTTTATTAGAGAAATGCAAAGTAAAACAGCCTTGATATATCATTTTAACATCTACCAGACTGATTAAAATCTTTGAAGGGGAATGCAACAAATTTTGGAGAGGATGTAGAAAAATTTGTGCACTAATTCATTGTTGGTGAAATTGGGAATTGGTCCAAACATTTTGGAGAGAAATCTGGAATTATACCCAAAGACTTATTAAACTACTTATATACCGTTTGACCATAATACTTCTATTAGGTTTATTTCCAAAGATGATTAGGGACAAAGGAAAAGAACCTGTATGTTCTAAAAATGTTTATAGCAGCTTTCTGTGGTGACAAAGAACTGGAAATTGAGCGGATGCCCATCAATTGGGAAATGACTGAACAAGTTGTGGTATATGACCGTAATGGAATACTACTATGTTGTAAGAAATGATGAACTCAATGATTTTAGGGAAAAAAATGGAAAGACTTGCATAAAATAATGGAGAGTGAAATAAGCAGAAGCAAGAAAACATTGTATATAGCAACAGCAATATTGTTTTAAGGCAGACTTTGAGTGGAATGGGTTACATTGTTTATTATAAATATCCAAATTAAGTATAAAGGACATAAGGAAAAAGATGCTATTTGTATCCAGAGAAAGAACTGATAAATAGAAATACATACAGAATAATTTTACACATATAAACCTATTTGTTTCTAATAGTAGCCGTCTCTAGGTTAGGGGCGGAAGAAATAAAGAAATGTATATAATACATGATAATGTGTGTGTGTGTGTGTGTGTGTGTGTGTGTGTGTAATGATAGCCATCTCTAGGGCATGAAAGGATAGGGAAGAAAAAGACATTTGTGTGATAATTTTGTTGAATATTGGAAAGGAATGGCAACCTGTGTATAGTAGATATTTTTGTTTCATATGCACTCATCTTTTTATTGTACTATGTTATACAAATGCTTGCTTTAGTCCATAAATTAAAAAAAAAAGTAAAATACTATCTCTGCTCTCAAGGAACAGAGGAAACAGTATGCAAACAGCAATGTGCAAACAAGATAAAGATTAATTTGAGATAATCAAGAGAGAAAAGCACTTGCATTAAAGAGGATTTGGAATGATTTCTTGTAGGTGGGATTATATCTGGTCCTTAAAAGAAGCCAAGAAACAGAGACGAGGAGCAAGAGCAGTCCAGGCCTGGGGACCAGCCAATGTAAATTCTGAGAGTCTTAAGCAAGGGACAATAAGGAGGCCAGTGTTACTAGATCACAAAGTTTGTGGAGGGAAATAAGATTTAATAAGATAGGAAAAGTAGAAAGAAAGTAGAAGGAGAATGGTTTTAAAAGTAAAACAGAGGATTTTCTATTGTATTTGGGAAAAGCTAGGGAGCCACTGGACTTTATTGAGAAGGGGACCTGAACCTTAAGAAGATCAGTGTAATAGATGAGTGAAAAAAAGTGGCTCACACTGTCAACTATGACACTTAACAACTCGAGATTTTTTCCCATTTGGATCCCCTACTAGGTCTATTTCAAAAGATGATTAGGGAAAAGGGGAAAGAACCTGCTTTTCACCACTAGATTTGGACTTTTATAAAAAGAGGTGTCACAGTGAAGGAGAGAACATGCAAGATATGTGCTGAGGATCAACCTGGGGTTCCAGGCACCTAAATGGAATCAGGATCCTCTCATAGGAAAATACCAGTGATCCCACAGAGAGAAGCTGACACCTGTACAAATGGAGGTCAAGATTCCACATTACCTATACCAGAGCAGTGTAGATGTTGGTGAAAATGGATTTTTTGCTCTACCAGGAAACATATTGGGTCTCTCTACTAAAAATAATGCTAGTTTTGAGTTAGATGCGTGCTTTTTGTCATATTGAAGAATATTTCCATTGTTATATGTTTTAGGGATTTTAAATATAAATTAATCTAGTATATATGCAATAAGAATTTTTCTAAATCTATGAATATAATTGTGGTTCTTTGACTTTACCATTTATCTTGTTAAATATGCATATTATATTAGTATAACACAATTACACTAATATTTATTACTCAAATTATTCAAATGTCTAATTATCTATGTATTGATATTAGAATCCCATTTGTCCATAAGTAATAATATTTGTATAGGTTTTTGTAGTCTCTGTTGGAAATTTTTCAGATTTTCACAATATTCATTAGATTGTGAGGTCCCTGAGGTCAGAGACTGCTTTTTGCGTATTTTTCAATCCCTAGCACTTAACACATAGCAGAGACTCAATAAATGTTTATGGGTAGTGTATTTGTGGCATTGATGTGCAATTTTCTATTTTCTCTCTCTCCTATCTAGGTATCAGCTCTATAAAATGACTTTGGAGAAGTGTTCCCTTTCACTTACTGACAAATTATATGAATACTTTGAACATCTGATAGAATTCAGTTGTGAATCCATCTGCATCATTCCCAATACTTTTTCTATGACTGGTTCCTTTTTCCTTTCTAAGGTGAGTTGTTTAGGGTCTCTATTTCCTGTTTTTATTAATTTTGTTATTTTGTCTTTCAGTAAAGCTATATGTGTGTGTATGTTTTCTTGAAATTCTCAGTTTTCCTGGTATAGAATTCAATACAGTCATTTTTGATCATTTTCTATTTTTGTTTTGGTGTGTATTTACCTTTTATGTTTTAATCATTTTGCTTTCCTTTTTTCTCTTTTTTTAATCAAATAAAGGAGTGGTTTGTTAATTTTCTTAAGCTTTCAAAAAAGCTGATCTTTATTTCAACTCAATAGTCATTTTTGCTTTCATGTTATTTATCCTCTAATTTTCAGTGATTTCTTTTGTGCATATTTGAGGATAGTTAATCTATTGGATTTCTTGCCATTTTTTACCTTCATGTTCAAGTTGTTAATCTTCCCTTTTCCTATTTTGTTAGAATGTTTTTGGAAACATAAGCTTTCCTCTGAGAACTGCATGGATTCAATGAGGATATGTGTTCTCATCAACATGCTCATGATTCAGCTTGGAAAGCTGCCTAGGTAAGAGCTCCCCTACCTTCCTCTGTACCTAACACTCCCAACTCACTCATCCCATCATCTCACACCTGTCCTCCTCAGCTGTATCCTTCTGAGTCATCAGAGAACAGTTCATTCATTAGTCATTATGGCAATGTTCAAGATAAGATCTTAATGAAGAAAAAAAGATGTGCATTTCCTAATAGTTTTTAACAGTCCTGGTATGTTCCAAGATCTGCCCTCCTTTTTCTATTATGCCTCCTGTCTCCCTACTTCCTGCTGCTAATTCTGGTGTTAACAAGCTGCTTTTCTTATTAGACTTCTTCCTTCATGATCCTTCCATCTACTTTCTGTACTCCAAGAAGGCCTTTTGTCCCTGGCTATCCTCTCCAAGATTAGATGCATTTCCTCGTCACCTTCCCATCTTCTGCTCACATTAAGCCAGGAGAAGGGGAAGTCATTTTCTCTGTTTCTCACTTCCTCTTCTAGCCCCATCTCCTTTCACCATCACTTAGAGAAATAATGGAGTACAGTCGAAGGTGCTCTCTGTGCAGAGTAAGAGGAATGAAGCACTGAGTCTCCCTTTTTCAGGAGCAGTCCTTGATTCCACTTCTACTCTGAAATATCTTTTACCTGTGCTGCTGCTACCATTACCACCTCCTCCTCCTCCTCCTCCTTCTCCTCTTACTTCTCCCCTCCTCTCTCTCTCTCTCTCTCTCTCTCTCTCTCTCTCTCTCTCTCTCTCTCTCTCTCTCTCTCTGTTGTCTCTGTCTCTCTCTCTCTCCCCCCTCTCTCTGTCTTTTCCCATCTCCCTCTCTCCTCTCTCTCCTCTCTTGTTCTTTCTCTCACTCTCCACTTCTCTCTCTTCTAATGATCTTTAATCAAGATGAGAAATTGAAAAGAGAACAGCCCCATTTTCCTATCTTTCACAGGTGCACCGATGGTACATGTCTACATCTTTTCACCCCATTCCTCAACCCCCTATCTCTATATTGAACATGGTTTCATCTATGGAGTATAATTCTTAGCAATATTAAGTAACAATGGAGGATCACATCATAGACCACAAATATGAATTCATTTTCCCCCTTAATTTCTCCTACTTATCCTTCTTGTGAAGTTCAAATAAAAATACTCTCTTTATTTTCTCAACACCCATCAAAGAAAATAAGTTTTTAAAATATATTTTTATAGTTTTAGAAGTGTGTAAATATCAGTTAGTCTATTATTGCATGAACATTTTCACCTTTATTGTTTCTTTTGTTTTTTGAATTGAATCTCAAATAACTGACTCACAGTACATAACACAAATTCTTCCCTTCTACTGAAACTCCATCTTTTTTCATTTGTGGTTAAATTCAGTTTTGTAGAGCATGTTATTTTCAGGTAGAAGTACATTTCCTTTCCTTTGGGGAATATCACATTCTATATTTTCTTTCATTTCTCATGAAGGAAGAATAATCTTACGTTACTATTTTTTTATATGAAGGGTTTCTTTCTATCTGCTTGAATGTGTTATTTTTTTAAATTCTTGAGTTATGGCACATAACCATAACTTTTATATGAGTTAAAAGTAGGCTTTCTGGCGTGATCCTGTATATTACCACCACTACTACTGATAATAATAATGTAATAATATTGAAGAGGATGATGATGAGGATGAGGATGACGATAATAACAATAATAATAATAATAAATAATAATAATAATAATAATGATAGCTAGTATTTATATAGCACTTTAAGGTTTGCAATGTCCTCTACATATTTGGTTCTCACAGCATCCCTAGGATGTACCTGCTGCTTTTATCCCCATTTTACAGGTAAGGAAGTTGAGGCAAATAGAAGTAAGTAACTTGTTCAGGATCACATAGGTAGGAAGCATCTGAGGCCATATTTGGATTTAGGGCTTTGTGACCCTAAAGTATGTGTTGTATCCTCTGTGCTCTCTCTTCTCAATTCTTCTGAGCAAGTTTCTCAAGCTATTTACTACAATATGGTATTTAGGCTTTTGATTTCATAGTGGGTTTTTGGTCTGGAAGATCCATAATTCTGAAGTTTTTTGCAAAGTTTATTTTCAGGTTTAATTGCTTCAGCTTGTAGATTTACTCCCAATTTGTTTTTAGCGTTTTGGTATTTTGGAGTGCCAGAACTTCCATTTTTCAAAGAATTCAATGTTTTGCAGAGATTTTTCTATGGCTTGGTCTAAGATATATATTCTCCCATTTCTTTTTTTTTATTTACAAACTCTAATTTTATTTTCTTCCTTTTATGGTCTTATTCTTCTGAACCATCATGGAAATTCTTACCATTATTCCATTGTTCCTAAGTGCTGTATATTTCCTTTCTCCTCAATGATTTTAAAAACCATTTTCTTTGACTTCACAGTATTTATTCATTATCTTGGAGCTGCTTTTTTATTGTCCACTCCTTTCCCAGTTTAGCAGTTTCTTTTGCTATGAGATTTTTTCTTGTTTCTTAATTAATGTTTATTTATTCTATTTTGCACATTTCTTTCTATTTTGGGATAATAGAGGGGAGCTAGAAGTAGCCACAAGTCTTCATTCAGCCATTTTTCTAGAACTCTGACAGTCTTATTTTCTTCTAATTAGATTTATTTCTCATCTAACTTGCCTCTTTTACCAGTCCTAACTTTTAAACAAAAGTTAGTTTTTTTTAAAGTCGGTTTAAAAATGATAATTTTACATAAGCAAAGGGAGGCATAGTTCATAGCTCTGTAATAATACCTAAATGACAGATTCAGATTTTTTCATTTTAAAATTTTATTTCAATGAATTTTCTCTCTTTATTCTATTTTTAAAAATTCTCATTATAAGAAATAACTCTTTTAATGGGAAATAGAGAGAGTGATACAGAAACCTAGGTGGTATAAATACAAAAGACATCAATAAAAATATCTATTTTTTTAAAGCCAGAAAACATTTACTTAAGCAACTATTAGTTTCCTTAGAAACTACTCTAATCTCCCATCAAATTCACAATGTGACCCCCATGCTATTTCCCTTTTTCCCGTTAGAATACTTGAAAACACATTTGAACAAAGAAGAAATGTTTTGAAAAATAAAAGAAATATGGTTTACTTGTAACCGTAGAAAAAATTGGGAATGAATGTAAAACATGAAGACAGAAAAAAGGTGGTGATCATGGTTCACAAGCAGAATATGCCTGAAATATAATGATATATTTTGAAAAAATCCAACAAAAACTCTGTGGGAACTTTCTCCACCAATACAGCTTGGCCACCCAACTATAAGGTATAGTCTTAGAACAGTGACCTGAGGCTGAGAGAAGTGACTTTCATTTAGTGCCTAAAATTGTATACCTTCTGAAGAATATGACATGGAAGATCCAAGAAATCACCCTCGTGTCATACTTAACATTGCTGTCACTGAAGTCCTGTGTACAATTTGGGACTGTTTTGAGAACAAAATGAAAACTACTGAACAAAAAAGAGATAGTAATTAAGGCACTGGCAAGTGAGATTGATCAGATGAGAGAGGATAGAACAATTAAGCCTGATTCTCCTCACTCTAAAACGGCTAGTTGGTTTATAACTATGGACTTTGTATACCCTTCCTTCATTAGACTGCGGACTCCATGAGGCCAGGAGCTGTCTTTTTACTTTCCTTGTAGCCCTTGAGCTTAGTAAAGTGCCTGGAGCATAGTTAGTACTAAATAAATGCTTATTGTCTGAAAAACAGGTCCAAAGAGTGGAGTTCTTAACTCATGTTCCCTAGGCTTAGAGTAGAAAGAGCTATGTAGAGAAAGAATATATTATAATATCATGGACCCAGAGGTAGAAGGTCATTTGAAGGCATCTAATAGAACCTCTTCATTTTGCATACAAGAAAACTCACTCAAAAATACAGGGATGTTAAGAAACTTGTCACACAGGGCATAAATGGAAGAGTCAGGATTTGAAACCAGGCCCTTTGGCTACAAAACAAGACTGATTTTTTTCTGCCAGTATTTAATGAGCTATTTTAAGGACAATGGTGGCCTATTGCTATATATCTGAACAAAAAAGAACATTAAATAGGCAATTTCTATATAAAATATTGGAGCACATATCAAAAGAAAATTTTGGTTTCTTCCTTTAGAGTTTTAAGAGAAAGATAGGTAACTGTCTGTCATGGGAGCAGGGAGAATCTAGTTGTGCCTAGTTCAGGGAGAAGTTTTGATGACCTTGGAATTCCTTTCAAGATTATGATTGATTTAAATTGGAAAGAATTTAAGTTAACAAAATATAAAAGAACATTGATAGAAAGGTTCCATATATAACAAAAATTTTGTAGCAGTATCTTTTGAGTTAGCAAAGAACCAGAAACAAAGCAGATGTCCAATATTGGATGAATGTCTGGCAGTACAGCGGTGCATAAATGGAATAGAATAGTGTTACTATGCTGTAGGGAAGATGAAAATGATCCATTCAGAGAAACATGAGAAGACGCATGAACTGATGCAAAGTGAAGTAATCAATACCAAGAAAATTATATAAGCACTTGAAATAATTTAAAATAAATGTTGTAAAAATTACAGAGCACAAACATGATCAAGAAAGAAGAAATATAAAACTTCTCATTTTATGTGCTCCTTTGCAGAAGTGTGTGAGTGGGAATCCATGCACTTAGGGGAAATCCACAGACAATGAGGTAATATAAACAGTTTAATAGAAAATTTCTCCAAAAAAGGCCTCAGATTTTGTCAATATATTAATAGGTTTTGCTAATATTTTACTTCTTCTGCCCTTTTATCTTCTTTAAAAACATTCTTGTTTTAATGCATAGCTATGGGAGGATGAAGAGGGGTGACAGAGGGGTAAATATAGGAAATGAAAAATCAGAAGATTTATGAATAAAATCTCATCAATAAAATATATTTTAAACTACGGAAGAACACAAAATTACTCTCAGTATTGTTATTATACTTAGGTGAATATTTGGGGATAAGTTAATTTTTTATTTTTAAATTAAACTAATTTAATCAATCAATTAATGAATTAAAATCAAAATTTTCAAATAAAGTATTTCCATAACATGGTATAATTTAAAACAGATGTTTGCATGTGAAACTACAAGTTTATTATATACAACCATTCCTTTTAAACATATAATAATGTTCCCATGTAAATTTCTTTTTTCTTTTATTCCCTCTCCCCTCCCCTAGAAATTGCTACCATTGGACACAAATAAGTTAAATAAAAGGTTAAAGAAGAAATTCATGTGCCTACATTTCTTGTGACGTGTAAGATTAAAGGAGTAATCAGCTGAAGCATAATAGATTCTGCTCCATTTTCTCATTTCAAATCCATTTCAAGCATGTCTCTTGTAAACAGCATGTTGGATTCTGGATTCTAATGTGCTTCCATTGTGTGGGTGAATTCTTTCCATTCACATCCACAGTTTTGATTACCAACTGTATATTTTTCCTCCATCCTATCTTCTCTTTGTCTTTCCCTTTTCATCTTGTCCCTCCTTGAGAGTCGGTTTTGCTTCTGGTCACTGTTTCCCTTAATCTGCTTTCCCTTTTATAGCCCTTCCTTTCTCTTATCCTTTCCCTCCTATTTCCTTGTTGAGTGATGTGTGTGCTTGTGTATGCATATATGTGTATACATATATACACACATATAATGTATATGTCACATGTGTGTATGAATATATGCGTGTATCTACACCCATACACACATATGTATGCATGTATATTCTTCCCACTTTGAACCAATTCTGATGAGAGCGAGGTTCTAGTATTTGCTGCCACCATGCCTCCATTTTCCCTTCTATTGTAAAACCTCTTCCTTCTACACCTCTTTTAGGTGGGATAATTTACCCTATTCTTCCTTCTCCTTCCACTTTGTCCCAGGACATCCCTCTTTCTCATCACTTCATTGTTTTTGAGTTCATCCCTACATAATCAACTCATACTCATACCTTCTGTCTATATTAACTCCTTATACCTGCCCCAATAATGATAAAATTCTTAGGTATTATATATTTTTTCTTCCCATGTAGGAATATAAAGTTCAACTTTAATAAGTCTCTTATGATTTCTCCTTCATGTTTGTATTTTTATGCTTCTTTTGGGTCTTAAGTTTGTATGTCAAATATTCTGTTTAGCTCTAGTCTTTTCTTTTTTCTTATTTTTTTTAATTTTATTGACTTGTTTGTTTACTTTTAGGTTACAAGATTCAGTTCCAGAGTCACTTGAGTTTCAGATTTTTCTCCCATTCCTCCCCTCCCCTCACCCCTGCCATGGTGGCATACAATCATGTATAGGATCTGCAAACTCCTTCACATTCTACAATAGTCTGGTTGTATAGGTGTTATGCCCAATGGAGTGAACAATGAGAAAAGAGAAACAAAAGCCAAACATCAAAAAGAATGATTGCATGCATTGCTTCAGTCTCCTTTTAAACTCTGGTCTTTCTGGATCTTTCTCTGAATGTAGGCATCTCCTTCCATCCTAAGACTTGTAGAGTTGTCTTTTAACTGTGCAATGCTGAGAAGCATCCAGTTTTTCAAAATTGGTCGTCACATATATGATGTATCTGT
>JAQQSW010014392.1:0-12117 GCA_028646575.1 Pseudocheirus occidentalis | reverse complement strand
ATATAAAGCCTCCTATTTAGACATATGTGTAAGTATACTTATATATACATTTGTATTCACCTCCCCTATCCTCATACTCAGACCAGTTTCCTAAGTTACTATTATCGTTTTTCCATATTGGCATGTAAATAATTCAAATTTGGTAAGTTCCTTATGATTTCTCTCCCATTTTGACCTTCTCATGCTTCTTGTGTTTGATTGTCAAATTTTCTCTTCAGTTCTGGTTTTTTTCAGGAAGAATGCTTGAAAGTCCTCCACCTCATTGTATGACCATGCTTTCTCCCGTAATAATATGTTCAATTTTTCTGGGTAGTTGATTCTTGGTTTTAATCCCAGCTCCCTTAATCTTCGAAATATCATATTCCAGGCCCTTTAATCCCTCAGTGTAGAAACTGCCAGATCCTAGGTTATCTTCATAGTGCTTCCACAGTATTCAAATGGTTTTCTCTTGGCAGCCTGTAATATTTTCTCCTTTAACTGGATGTTCTGGAACCTGGCAATAACATTTCTAGAAGTTTTTCTTTTGGGGATCTTTTTGAAGAGGTGATCGGTGAATTTGTTCAAGTTCTATTTTGCCCTCTGACTCTAAAACATCAGGGCAATTTTCTTTGAGGATTTCTTGAAGGATGCTTTGCAAGTTCTTTTTCTGGTCATGTGTTTCAGGTAGGCCAATAATTTTAAAATGGTCTCTTGGATCTATTTTCCAGGTCAGTGGTTTTTTCAAGGAGATATTTCACACTGCTTGCTAGTTTTTCATTTCTTTATAACTGTTTAATAGTACCTTGGTTTCTCACAAAGTCATTAGCTTCTACTTGCTCCACTCGAATTCTAAAGGAATTATTCTGTTCAGAATGCTTTTAAGATTCTTTTTCCATCTGGGAAATTCAACTTTTTAATGCATTCTTCTCCTCATTGGCTTTCTGGGCCTCTTTTGCCATTTGAGTTTATCTGTTTTTTAAAGTATTCTTTTATTCAGTCAGGTTGTTGACTATCTTTTCATGATTTTTCCTCTACTTCTCTTATTTGTTTTGCAAAGTCATTTTTCAGCTGATATATAGCTGTTAGGAATTCTTTAAGTGTCTTGGAAGCGTTTGGTGTGGGAATTCTGAATGTTTTTTCTTCCTCCGGTTCCATGCTTTGATCCTTTTTGTCCACAAAATTGGATTCTAGAGTTTTATTGCTGTTCTTATTTTGCTCCCTTTTCTTCATGCTTGCCAGTCAATTAATTGGTTGGAGTTTTAGCTCTGTGAAACCCTGATTCCAGGGGGGGGAAAGCTCTGTTCCAAATCTCTGGAGTTTTCCCAGCTGCCTGAGCTATTTGGAAGGTGTTGCAGCCCGCCCCCCCAGATTTGGCTTGCTGAGAGTGCACCCCAGGACCTCCACCCAATACCACAATCCAGATCCAGGCCACTCAATGCAAGAGCACTTGGCCCTGATCAATTAATTCAGCCCCACTGTGGCGTCCACAGGGGCTCTGAAGCAGCCCAGTGGGGGCATCTGCCGGTTACAACAGTACCTGCCCTTCCCCAACTGCTTCCTGGCCCTGAGGGCAGATTGGCCAAACTGATTTTCCTCCAGCAAATTAAGTGTAAAAGTTTCATTTTCACTAACTGTCTCTAATCCTAGTTTGCTGGATGTGAAGATCCCCTCAATTGTAGTATATCTTCTGTGCAGTAGACTCCAGCTGCAGCTTGGGAGGTGTGGCTCCTCCTGACCACCCTGGGGCCTGGCCTGGATGTGTTATGGTTTGGGGCTGGGCTGGTCTTGGCTCCCGGCCTGATGGCCTGCTGGATGAGCTCATCCTGCCAAGTGTCCCTCTCCAATCCCTGTTTTTCATGCCTTGGTAGATGTGGAGTTGCTGGAGGTGTGGTATATCTTTTCTCTTGTAGACTGGCTGCGGCTCAGCTTTTCCTGACTGTCCTTGGGCCTGGCTTGGCCACGGTTCTGGCTTAAGGCTGGGCCAGTCTCCTCTCCCGGCCTGCCACGGTGAGCCCCTGCTGCCGAGCTGCCTTCAGTGAGAGATGTGTTTTCTGTATTTTTGTGAGTCTGAGAGTCCTAGACTTTGTTTGGGGTCATATTTTATGGGTTTTTAGGGTGGTTGTGTGGGAGCTGCGGAACATTGCTGCTTCTAAACTGCCATCTTGGCTCCCTATAGAAATCTTCCTAACTTCTAGGGAGGTGAGAAAGCTGAGGAACAAGGTGGCAAATGGACATTTAGAAGAGTGAGTAGATTAAGATTATGAGTATGGGGAAGAAGACAATGGAGTAGCTTTGATACAGGTGGGTAAAATAAGCAATAGGCATGTAAGGAGAAATGTAGAGACTACAAGGTGACAGGGAAGAGGTACATAAGAGAGGCTGACATGGAAAATAGTGAATAAAATTAAGATGGTGGGAAATTCACAAAGAGACATAAAAATTTTAATGTGAATGGAATGAACTCACCAATAAAATGCAAATGGATAATAGAATGGATTAAAAATAAGAATCCAAAAACAAGTTTTTTTTACAAGAAATACATTTAAGAATGAGGAATGTGCACAGAGTTAAAACAGAGGATTGCATTAGAATTTATTGTGCTTTAGCTGCAAAAAAAGGCAGGGATAGCAAATGGGCTATCAGACATGTTATGGATAATAGATTTAATTAAATGATATAAACAGGGTAACACATTTAAAATTAATTAGTATTTTATTTTACCCCAGCTACCAATAAAGACAATTTTTATTTTGCTTTTTCTTTTTTGTAGCGGGGAGGTCAGTGCAATTTGTTTTAAGTGACTTACCCAAGGTCATACAGCTAGTAAGTGTTAAGTGTTAAGTTAAGATTTGAACTCAGTTCCTCCTGACACCAAGGCCAGTGCTCTATTCACTATGCCATCTCGCCACCACTAAAAACAACTTTTACCATTACCCTATCTCCTTTCTCACCCTCCCTTATTCAAAAGGCAAGCAATTTGATATAGGTTGTATGTATGTAGTCAAGTAAAGCATTTCCATAATAATAATATTGCCAAAGAAAACAGATTAAAAAAACCATAAGAAAATGATCTTTTTTAAATCTGCATTCAGACACAATCAATTCTTTGTATTGTTGAGGATAGCTAAGTCATTGCAAGCAATAAGAAAAAAAAATCTGATCATCTCATATTGCTGTTAGTTTTTACACTGTATATTTTATTTACTTCATCTCTCATAAATTTTTCCAGTTTTTTTATTATTTCTGAGGGCACCCTGTTCATTATTTCATAGAGAACAAAAACATTCCATCAAAATTACAGGCCACAATGTATTGTTTGTCCCCATTTATAGGCATCCCCTTTGGCTATCGTTCCAAATTCCTCTACAAAATGGTTGAATCAGTTCATAATTCCACCAGCAGTATATTAATGTCTCAGTTTTCCTACATCCCCACCACCATTTGTTAATTTCCTTTTCTCTCCTGCAAAAAAAATATAATAGATATGAGATAATTCTTCAGAATTATTTGAATTTTTATTTATCCAATAAATAGTGGATTAGAACTAATTTTTTTCATGTGAATAATTATATTCAGTTTTTCTGGGTATGTAATTCTTGGTTGTAATCCTAGCTCCAATAGCCTCCAAAATATCATATACCAAGGCCCTGATGCCTTTGAGTAAAAACCACTAAATATTATTTTGACTATGACTCCATGATGCTTGGACTGTTTCCTTCTGCCACTTGCAATATTTTCTTTTTAATCTAGGAGCTCTGGAATATAGCAATAATATTCCTGGGAGTTTACATTTTGTGATCTCCTTCAGGAAGTGATTGGTAGATTATTCCAAGTTCTATTTTACCCTCTGGTTCCATAATATTAAGGCAGTTTTCCTTGAAACTTAATTTTTTTAAATAATTAATTTGTTTCCTTTTAGTTTGCAACATTGGTTTGACGAACCTTTGAGTTTCAAATTTTCTCCCCCTCTCCCCACCATTGTGGTGTGCAATGAAATATAGGATCTACAAATATTCTCACATTAAACTTTAGTTAGGTTGTAAAGGGTTATAACCAATGGAATGAATACCGGGAAAGATAAAACAAAACAAAACAAGAAAAAGAGAGAGAGCAAGTAGGTTGCTTCAATCTGCATTCAGACTCTGTAGCTTTTTCTCTGGGTGTGGCTATCTCTTTCTATCATAAGTCTTTTGGAGTTGTCTTGTAAACTTGTATTCCTTAGTGGAGCCCAGTCCATCAAAGTTGGTCATCACATATATGTTGTGTCTGTAATTGTGTACAAATTCCTCCTGGTTCTGCTTTTCTCACTCAGCATCAGTTTATATAATTCTCTCAAGGTTATTATGAAGTTCAACTGCTCCTAATTTCTTATAGCACAATAGAATTCCATTATATTTATATACCACAACTTGTTCAGCCATTCCCCAATTGATGGGTATTCCCTTAATTTCCAATGCTTTGTCACCAAAAAAAAAAGAGCTGCTATAAATATTTTTGTACATAAGGGTTCTACTACCACTTCTATGATCTCTTTTGTATACAACCCTAGAAGAGGTTTTGCTGGATCAAAGGGTATACACTTATTTTTCCTTATTTATTGCCCTTTGAGCATATTTTCAGGGTTCACTCCAGAACGGGTGGATCAGTTCACAACTCTACCAACAATGCATTAGCATTCCAATTTGTCCACAATCTCTCCAGCACTTATCATTTTCCTCTTTTGTCATCTTAGCCAATCTGACTGGGGAGATCTGGTATTTCAGAGTTGTTTTGATTTGCATTTCTCTAATCAATAGGTATTTACAGCATTTTTTCATATTTATAGATATCTTTAATTTCTTCCTCTGAAACCACCTGTTCATATTCCTTGACCAGTTTTCAAATGGATAATGACTTGTATATTTTAGAAATGAGAGCTTTATCAGGGATACTGATTGTAAAAATTCTTTCCCAATTTTCCGCTTCCCTCTTAATTTTTGTTACATTGGCTTTATTTGTACAGAAAGTTTTAAATTTAATGTAATCAAAATGATCTATTTTACATTTTATAAGTCTCTCTAACTCATTTGCTCATACAATCTTCACTTCTCCATAAATCTGATAATTAAACTATTCATTACTCAACCAGATTGCTTACAGTATCATCCTTTATACTTAGATCATGTACTCATTTAGACTTGATTTTGGTAAATGGTGTTAGGTATTGGTTCATGCCCAGTTTCTGTCATACTAAATTCCAGTTTTCCCAGTAAGTTTGTCAAATAGTGAGTTCTTATTCCCAAAACTGGAGTCTTTGGGTTTATCAAACATTAGATTACTATAGTCATTAACTGCTGAGTCTCATGTACCCAAACTATTCCATTGATCCTCTTTTCTGTTCCTTAGCCAGTAACAAGTAGTTTTGATGACTGCTGCTTTATAATATAGATTAAAATCTGGTGTGGCTAGGTCACCTTCTCTAGCATTACTTTTCATGAATTCCCTTGATATTCTGGACATTTTTTTTCTTCCAAATGAATATTGTTGCTATTTTTCTAGGTCTATAAAGTATTTTTTCTGTAAATTCATTCTTATGTCATTAAATATGTGATTTATTTTAGATAAGATCAACATTTTTATTATATTAGTTCAATGCAGCCATGAGCAACTGATGTTTCTCCAATTAATTAGATCTGACTTTTGTGTAAAGTGTTTAATAGTCATGTTCATATAGGTCCTGGGTTTGTTTGGCAGATAAATTCCCAAGTATTTTATAATGTCTACGGTAACTTTAAATGGAATTGCTCTTTCTATTACTTGTTGTTGGACCTCTTTAGAAATATATAAAAATGATAGGGATTTATGTGGGTTTATTTTATGTCCTACAACTTTTCCAATTTTATTTATTATCTCAAGTCATTTTTTTTTACTTGACTCTCTAGGAAAAATTGGCGGAGTCCTACCAAATTCTTTTTATGACACAAATATTGTATTGATACCTATATCAGTAAGAAACACAACAGAGAAAGAAAATTATAGATCAATTTTCCTCATGAATATAGGAACAAACATTTTAAATAAAATAGTAGCAAAAAGACTACAGCAAATTATCTTGAGATGTATGAGAATAATACACTTTGATCAGGTAAAATTTATTCCAGGAATCCAAGGATGGTTCAAAATAAGGAAAACTATTAGCATAATTGATCACATCAGCAACAAAATTGGTGGAAACCATAAAAGTATCTCACTAGGTGCAGAAAAGGCTTTGGACAAAATGAAACACCTATTCCAATTCAAAACACTAGAAAGTATCGGAATAAATTGGATCTTCCCTAAAATAATAGACAGCATCTATTTAAAACCATCAGTAGGTAATATACATAATGGGGATAAGCTAGAAGCATTTCCAATAAGATCTGGGGTAAAAGAAGGGTATTCATATCATCCCTCTTATTCAATTTGGTACTAGAAATGTTAGCAGTAGCAATATACAAAGAAAAAGAAATTGAAGGAATTAAATTAGGTAAAGAAGAGACTAAGAGAAGCCTTGATACTTTCCTGAAAGTTGATTTCTAAACTCTATTCTTTTGTCATGACTTCCAAATAGTCTAATAATTTTCAAATGCCCTTCCTCAATATATTTTCCAGTGAACCATTTCACAATGTCTTCGATTTCACTCTTTCAGTTTTGTGTTTTTCTAGATTTCTCATAAAATCAGTAGATTCCAATTGCTCAATTCTATTTTTAAGGAATAATTTTCTTCACTGAACTTTTGTACCTCCTTTTTCATCTGGTCAATTCTCCTTTTTAGGGAGTTTTTCTTTCAGTCAATTTTTTTCTACCCCCTCCCCCAAGCAGTTGATTTTTTCATAATTCTTTTACATAATTTTCATTTCTCCTCTTTTTTTCCTATATCTCTCTTACCTGATTTTTAAATTCCTTTTTAAGTTCTTCCATTGCTTGAGACCATTTCATATTTTTTGAAGGCTTTATATGTGGGAGCTTTGGCTTTGTTATCTCTTGATTGTGTTTTAATTTTCCTTGTCATCACAGTAACTTTCTATGGTCAGAATTCTTTTTCTCTTTTGCTTCTTAATTTTCCCTATTATTTGATATTTTACTTCTTATTTTAGTTGGACTTTACTTCCAAGGTGGAAGGCACTCTATCTCAAGCTTCAAGGGAATTCTTTAGCTATTTTCAGAAATATTTCTATGGATTTGTAAATTTTCAGTTCTTTCAAGGTGGTATAATCTTAGGAGAGGTGTTTACTACTTTTTTGGACTGTGATCTCATCTGTGAGTGACAATAAACACTCTTTTCTCTTCTGGAATTGTGAGGAGTGTTCCTATTCCACTGTGGTTGTAAACGTCATTGGATACCCTGGATTGTGACTGGGATCCAGGTATGGGCAAAACAATCAAGTCCTGTCTCACTCTTGGAAGAGACCCCTGCAATCCACTTCAGACCAGTTGTTCAATCCACTTAATGTCTGTGAGCTGATCCCTTCAGAAGGATATACTCTTACTACTGATTCAGTGACTCCCAATGCTTGCTCCTTGATTTCTGGTGCTTAGTATCTGCTTGCATAGCCTGCACTGTGCTTTGATACTCAGATATTCTCAAAGTTGCAGCAGAATTTACCTGCTAACTTTCTAAGGAGTATTGGGCTAGAAAATTGTTTCACTCCATCTTTTTGTGGGTTCTGCTGCTCTAGAATTTATTTAGTCATTATTTAAATGTATTTGGAGGGATTTGACAGAAAACTGAGGCTAGTCCCTGCCTTTGCTCTTTTTTTTTTGGTCTGTCTACTTGGTAACTACATTTTGATAAAAGGTGTCTTAGATGGTGAAGCAATATCTGTACTGAATCCAAAGGCACCAAATATAGTAGCATCTATTTTAAAAAGATAAGTTGAATGAATTACAGGTAGAGATATATAGTAGTACTATGTATAATATTCAAAGTCATGGAAAATGTTTGTGATGGAATATTGCTGTGCTATAAGAAATGCTATGTTCAGTGGTTTTAGAAAAAATATGGAAGACTTTCACAAAATAATGAAATCAAAATGAGTAGAACCAAGAGAACATTGTATATGGTAAGAACAATGTTGTTTTAAAAGTGGCTTTGATCAGATAAGTCATTTTTACAATGCTAAAATGCCCTAAGTAGAGAATCCATATGAAGGACACAATCTACATTCTGATGAAGAACAAAAAATAGAAGTATATATAGAGTAATTTTAGACATATATACATATTTGTGTCTAATGAAGGCCATCTACAGGGTGGAGGGGAGGGAAAAAGAAATTTACACAATTACTTTACTGTACATTAAAAAGGAATAGCAAGTTGTACATGGGCGAGTTGCAGTTCTTTTACAATCATCTTTTTTATTACACTAGCTTTTGGAAATGCTTGATTTTTCATAAATTAAAAATGAAATACCTTTTAAAAATGGAGTAGTTTTTGTTATCAAGTTGCTTGTACACATGAAGAGCCCTGATTCTACCCTTGAACTTAACTAACATTATTCTTGGTTTATCATTTGACTTGTATTTCAAATTCTTCTTACCATTCAAATTGTGCCTTTTAGAATCTAACATTGACTTATTTTTCCAAGTTCAGAAAAATGAACCTGATTATTTTTCAGGCATTATTCTTTGATGATAAAGGAGAAAAGAGTAATCTATTATTAATATAGAAATCCTAGAAAAGTGGTCTCTATTTTTTTATTTGATCATTGGCCCATCACTCTCCCACATTTACATATGCATACTTATATATGCACACACATATATGTATATCAACATGCACATATTTATTATATATACATATCTGCTTATGTCTATGCATAGTAAATTATATTTCAATACTACTATATTCATATGTGAACAACAGCATAAAACATGAATAATAGACATTAAAAGAATGAAAAGGAACTATTTCTAAAATAATTTTATTCAATTGATTAATGACATACAACATATTTTTGCTTTCACTATTGTTTTTGTTTCTCCTCTGTTCTTGAAGAGGATCAATAACATCAGGAGAGTGATGTCTTGACTTGTAAGTGAATTGGATTTGTAGGGCTATGCAAAATATTTGCCTCAGTCTCTCAATGGTCCTCTGAATCCATTGACAAGACATTGGTCAGGACAATTGGATTTTTTCCCAGATGTGTTGGAATACCTTGACCTTTTTAAGCTAAGGTTTTTCCCACTTCTGAGTTTGTCTATGGCAAAACCCATTCAGTGATTTGAGGCTAGATAACAAATGAGGTAAAAGAAGGTTTTCTTTTTTGTTAGTATTGTAGTGCCAGAAATATATTTGAATATGCTACATTTTTAAAAGCTTGATTTAACATTATCATACAATATTTTAAAGGAAAGCAATTAAGTTTAGTTATTTTTTATATGATTTTAAAGACTGTCACAGATGGAAAATAGGCTTCACTATATGTAGAGCCAAATGAAAAGAGTATATCCTTGGCTACAATGACTAAATAAATGTTACCTAACTTTCAATTTTCTTATCGCATTTTGTTGAAACTCAGCTTCAAAATAAAATAATTTTCATCTTCTCTAGTGTCAATTTTATTCCCAAAATAATCATAAGGAGAACCCTCTCCTGACTCTCCTAAGTTTCTCACTGACTCCTCCTTCTCAGTATCCTATACTGATCTTTACTGACTGGCTCTTTAGTAAATTATACTTATTAATCATGAGTGTTTCCCTGGGCTGTTGTGGATCCTCTTTCCTTCTCCCTGTAAGATATTTCACTTAATAATTTCCTCAAGCCCTGTCTCTATGCTGGTGATTTTAAAATATCTTTATTTAGTCCTAATCTCTCTGCTAATCTCCAGTCTCACGTCTCCAAATATCTGGTTTACATTTCCACCTCAATATCTTGTTGACATCTAAAACTCATTATGTCCAAAACTGAATGTATTTTCCTTACAAGAATCTCCCTTTTCTTTTGAACTTCTCTTTTAGTGTTGAGGGTACAATAATATTCCCAGTTACCCAAACTCACAACTTAGTTATCATTTTGACAATTCACTGTTTCTCATTCCCTATAATAAATATGCTGCCACAGCTTGTGAATTTTCTCTTTGTAATATATCTCTCATATGCTCCCTTTTCTCCCTGATACTGCCAACACCTTTTCCCAGTACTTCATCAAATCACAATTGGACTATTGCAAAAACCTATTGCCTGGACTCCCTTCCCCAAAATTTGCCATGCCAATCCATTTTTCCCTCAGTTGTCAAAATGAACTTCCTAAAACATAAGTCTTAGCATGATATCTCACTACACAATAAATATCATCGATTCCCTATCACCTCCAGCATATAATATAAATTCTTCTTTTCAGTGTTCACAGCTCTTCATATTCTGTTCCAAACCTGCTTATCTTCTTATACCATATTATATTCGCTAAATAGTCTTTGATTTAGTAGCACTGGCCTTCTTGCTACCATATTTTGCCACATAATTATCACCACAGCATAATTGTCATGCCCTGTTTTCCCAGTCCAAAATGTGGTTTATAACCTTTAATCATGTAATTGTTGCATGGTATAATTTTATTCATCATTCACCTTAAAAGGTAGACAGAGAGCAATGTATTTACCAGTGACATATGAATGTGCATTTTTTTCCCACACATTGCAAGTCGTGTTGTCAGTATTCAAATTTTATGTATATCCATGAGAATTCCATGCATCCTAATCTTGCACCAAAGACAGTTTAGTACTGAATGATTTTAAAGTAATACCACTACAATTTTTAAAAAGCCTCACATAATGGTTGTACCTCATTTTTTTTGCAAAAAAAATTGGCATAAAATTTGCAATGATTATGTAGTTTTCTTTTTAAATAAAGCATCCCGTTTCCCAAATCTTGACATTATTGACAATTCTCTAATGTCTGTAATGAGTTCTGTCCTTATGTCTGCCTACTTGCTTCTCTGTTTTTCTTGAGTTCCAAGTTCAAATCCCACCTTCCATCAGAAGACTTTCCTGATACTCTTTACTGAAAATGTTTTCCCTCAATTGCTTACATATATCTGGTATATAGTTTGTTTGTAAATAGTGTGCATATTTTATCCCCAAATAATCTGAGAGTTCCTTCATATCAAGGACTCTATTTTTACTTTCTTTGTATCCCCAGAGCTTAATATAGTGATTGGCATATAATGGCACTTATCAAATGTTTTTTTTTGACTGAAGGTGTTGCATGTTTTTTAAATGTTACAAAACTATTTTCAAAAGAGTAAAATTTTAGTTGTTTTAAGTGTATGTAAGTGTAAACTTTTTAAGTGCTACATGACTTTCAGCAACAAAATCATAGAGGGAGGGAAACATTTCAAGCATTCCTTCTGCTCTGCCAATTTTTTCTTCATAGGAAGATTTTCTTTCAAAATATAGGCTCTTCTCATACATTGTTAAAATTTCTCTTTGAACAAGTGGACAAAATTGGTTTACTTTTCCCAAAATATCATCTAGGTAACAATGTTTTCTTATCATAGAAAAGCAGCAAATATGGAACACTTACCTTTTTGTAAAAGAAAAATGTGCAATTCATTTTCATCTTCAAGTCGGACAACTCTGTTATATTCTTTGCCAAAATATAACCAGAATAGATCTTTTTTGTACAAAATATTTTAATCATTATTCCCTCAGCTTGCTTTTATGTGTCACAAAATTTTGGCTTTTAAAGGTCTCGGTTGTTATTTTTTTTTTACTGTAAATTTGACCACATTACTTATATACTGTGTCTTCAGTCTACTTGTTCCAAACACTTCATGCAATGGCTTAGATCTGCATGATGGAATGAAATTGTAGGGACTATGTTCTATTTCGAGTGTCAGATTGAAACTCTGCATGTGAAGAAGCTGGGAGTTTGCTTCTGAAAGCTTCCTGATAAGCTAAGAAAAGTACTTTAGACAAATTATAGAGTATGTGTAGACACTCTGGAACTAGTTCTGATCAGTTGAATGCTTGATTTATGAAACTTCCAAGAATCAAAAATATAAGTGTGCTTAAGGGTGTAATAGATAAAAACAAAATTCTGCAGCACATTAGTAGTAATTAATTTAATAGATAAGTTGTTGGGGGCCAAGACCTTCAGAGATCCTGGCACACTAGCACC
>JAQQSW010014391.1:0-12117 GCA_028646575.1 Pseudocheirus occidentalis | reverse complement strand
CCATCTATCTATCTATCTATCTATCTATCTATCTATCTATTCAGTTTTAACTCATTGGGTGACATGACCTTATCATCATAAAAAGCTAAACATGTCTTATCTCAGCTTAGGGAAGAGATCTTAGACCTAGGGCACAGTATATTATGTTTCTCTTTGTCCCTTTGTTCAGAAGAATCCTTGATCTGTAATTAGAGTAGCAGGTTTTTTGTGATGAGAATGCAAATTTAGGTACTGAAAACACACAAGAATTATACATTTAAAATGAACATGAAATCTGAGTTTTGGGCTCCTAGGTAAGAGGCTGGAGGTTGAGTCACACACAGAGAGCCTGGTTCCTGTGTTAGGGTCATTCTTCACTGTCTTATTGTCTCCCTAGCAACAGAGGAAGAGGGCCTATATAAAACACATCTTAGGATTCCCTAGGAATCTCAAGGTGCAGGGGTTGAGCAGTTGAAGATGGGAGACTACATGAATGGATAATCCCTATGTGCTATTTTTTTTTGCCTTTTTTGGAAGGGGAAAGGCAGGGCAATTGGGTTTAAGTGATTTGTCCAAGGTCATATGGCTAATAAGCGTTAAGTGTCTGGGGCTGGTTTTGCACTCAGGTCCTTCTGACTCCAGGGCCAGTGCTCTATTCACTGTGCCACCTAGCCTCCCCTATGTGCTATAATTTGAAGGGCACTATCAAGCCCCTACTGACCCAAAATATCTGCTTTGCTTTCCTGCCATGGCACTACCTTTTCTTCTTATCTGACTTTAAATCTTCACTATGTGTCATTCTTAAATGGTAGATAAGGGGGAAAAAAGGGGATATTTCTTCCAGAAAGTCACTGTTGACATGTATGCATGCTTATATGGACCAATCTGAGGGTCCTTGGGGCTATCAAGCAATGATATTTTATTTTGGACAGCATATTGTGAGTTAAATTAGTTGTTGTGTTGGGAGGTATAGAGGCTGAATATGTTGAGAGTGCTATGAGGGAGTGGGCGAAGGGAAGTCACACTGGGCCACTGTGGGAAAGTGCTGTCTGGAAAGGGCATTCCAAAAATGATGGGTCATGCATGTCTGCCTGGTATGTGATGCTTGAAAGGGACGAAGTTCTGAATCAAGGGTAAACTGCCTACTTCATTTCAAGGTGGTAAACTTTCTGTTGTGGTTGGTATGGTGGGGAAAAAAAAAAACAAAAATAAAACATTGAACTTAGAGTCAGGAGGACCAGAGTTTGAATCCTTTCTTTAATCCTAACTAGCTGTATGGCCCTAGGCAAGTCACTTAACCTCTCTGTGCCTCAGTCTCCTCATTTGTAAGATGAGGGGGTTAGAGCCTATGCTGTAAATGATCCCTTCCTTTTCTAATTCTATGATGCCGTGATCCTAAAATAGTTTTTTTTTTAATGCGCAGTGGGATTTGGCATGTAAAGAGTTGACTTTGGAATTAGGAGGACTTATGTTCAAGTATTGCCTTTGGTATGTACAAACTGTGTGATGCTGGGCACGTCATTTAACTTCAGTGAATAGTGTCTGGGCTTGGAGTTAGAAAGACCTGAGTTTAAATCCAGCCTCAGACGCTTCCAAACATTGTGTGATGCTGGGCAAGTTACTTAACCTCTGCCTTAGGGAGGGAAGTGAAGGCAACTGACTCAATGCGGTTTGCTCAGCTGTAAAATGGGGATAATAACATCACCTACTTCCCAAGATCCTTCTGAGGATCAAATGAGGTAATATTTATAAGGGTGCTTATCACAGTAATACATAGCAAATACTTAATATATGTGGGTCTCTTCTCTTCCCTCCATCCCACCCACATCTCAAGCAGCTCATACTCTGCAATAAAGTTGCAAAGAATTTATAAATGTGCACTGGTAGGAGTTTTCTCACTGCATACCTCCCTGCATTCATGAAATCACAGTTCCAGACCATTTATCAAGTGACTACTAGCATAGTTAAGGAAACAAAAGTAAAGTATAAACGGGTCAGTTCCAATAAGGAAATTAAGCAACTAAGTGCTAGAATCAGTGGTAAAGACAGAATGGGTATGATCGGGGTAAAGTGAATTAGAAATATTAAAACATTGTAAGTAGAAAGAATCTTAGTGATCACCTGGTAAAATATCATTTTAATGAGAAGAAATCGAAGCCTCCCAGAGGTGAAGGAATTTGCACAAGGAGGTGGTTTTGAGTGGTTCAAGAGAACCTTGGTCTCTTGACTCCCAGTCCAGCACTCTTAGGAGAAGGCTTCCCAGAACAAGTAGGACATTAACTAGGCCCTGAAGGATTAATCCAGGTAACTTGGTTTGGATTCCTGGTGTCTCAGTTTCCCCATAATTCTTATGATTTTCTTGTATGTGGTACTGGAATACCAAGGTATTCCCTCAATGAGATCCCTTCTCTGCCCACTCTCATTTCCTATTTACTCTTAACTGAGTTCAGGGTCTCACATGGCTTCTGGTCCTAGGGCTCTCTTTGAGATGTCTCTGAAATGGTTTACAGGAAAGCATTAGAACATTCTCCTAGTCTTCCAGGCTTATGGATTTAAACTTTGGCCTGATTTGCATCTTTGAAATATACATGCAGAGCTCTTGGTCCTGCCCTCTAGGACTAAGCAACACAAGTCTGATTCCTCTTTCATGTGACACTTGCAGATATTTAAAAACATTTATCATGTTTCCTTTGAGTCTTTTTTTTTCTAGGTTAAATGCCCCAAGTTCTTTCTACTGTTTCTCATATGATATGTATTTGAAACCCCTCACATGCTATTTCGTCTCTTCTGGACACTTTGGATGATCAGAGTCTTTCTTAAATTGGTGTACGTAGAACTGAACATAATAAAATGCACAGGATTACAAGAGAAACCAATTCGTTTGAAATTCAGCTATCAAAATACAAAAACAAACACACAAGTTTGAGAACTCCACGTTAAGAACCTCTGTTCTAGACTGGTTTAACGTTACTCCACCTTACATTCTCTGTGATGTACTTGGACTGACTGTATAGTTCACTGTATATGACATTCTGTGTCTGAAGGAAGCCAACTGTTTTGAAATAGCAATGATCAAAATATTAAAGAAGTTCAGGGAGCTTAGGTTAAGAACTGCAGTAGTCTATCAGGCTACCAGAGAGCGTACCATACCAGGGTGGGATTACATCAAAGGCTAGTTTCAGTCCTAGAAGAAAATGTCCAAGAAATTCCTGGTCTCCCAGACATGATGGTAAGTCACATTTATAGAAAATTTTTTTATTTGATCTGTTCTCTTTATACCACTCAGATTTATCTCTGTCTTCCTCCTCCAATCCCGCAACAGAGTCTCTTCTTATAATGCATTCTATAGCACTTTTCACAAATCATTTTCTTAGCAGCAATTCTGCAACACAACTCCTTGACACTGTCTCCTCTCTGGGTTGTTGTGACACTGTGCTCTGATGCTTTTCCTCCCACTTCTCTGCCTTCTTTTAAATCTTCTTTCGTGGAGTCATCCAGTTCCCACCCCCATGTGTGAATGCATATGAGGTCTCCATATGGATCTTCTTCAAGTATCTGGAGGGCTTCACTGTTCTCAGGGATCTTCTATAACCTGGATTCTTCCTTGGATTTCTTCCCTCATTGTGGAAAATACCTTTGGTGAATGTACAACACCTGGTGTTTATAACTGAACAGGGTTATTTCTTTTGATATCTTTTTCAAGGAAACTTTAATGATATATGAATGGAAGACAGCTTTGTTGTAAATGAGTCTCTAAGATAGCTCTCCCACCCCCATTGAATCAAATGCTTCTTCATGATAAAAAATACCAAGCACAATGGAATCTTATGTCCTCTACCTCTTTCAATTAACTAAGAGATGATAAAGAGTGGTCCATCATTGAGTAGTCCATGTGGAAATCCGCTTGTTCGCTACATATTGCCTCATTAAGGCTGTCCTCAATTCTTGTATCAGTGGCTCTAAAAAAATCTGTTGTCACCTAAAAATAGGTCAATAGTTCTCGTGGCAACTTTTTCTCAACATTAATACAATCTGAGATTTCTTACATTCCTCTGACATCTTTCTTCCCTTCTGACAATTTATGTATTGATTCTTTAGTGCCTTGATATTTATATCTTATATAGCATGGGGATCCTCTATAATATATAAACTTGATCAAATTCAACTACTTTTTCCTTCTTTATACGCCTGAGTGGCATTTATGTTACCTTTATAAGTATATCTAGGACCTATGATATTAGAGACTAAGGTGGTCCTTTCAGTATCCTTGATGGAGAAAAATTTTTAATAGTGGCTTCTGAAAATTCTTCCAATTTTTCTTCCGTTCATTGTCCTTCCATTTTGATCTTCAAATGCTGTTGATATGACTGCTTAATTGTATATCTTGCCAATTTTTTAAAAACTGGTTTTCCCTTCTGCCACTTTTCTCTGCTTTATGAGACAATGCTTCTCATAACCCTTCATTATTCTTCTCCATAAGATTTTACCAAAGAGTTTATATTCTACCATGATGCCGCCTTTTTGTAGCCATCCCTCCTCATTTGCCTGTTAAATGAGATGTTTGCTGACTAAGGCACGTCTTGAGTTCTTTTAGTTTCTGTGTTAATGTCATCTCTTTTGTCCATTTTCCATTTTTAATTTCAATTACTCATTGAACTTAATCTCAAACACATTTGTTTAAATCAAAATTCCTTAATTTCCCTTCAAACCACCCCCTTCCTGGCTTCTTTATTTTTATAGAGAAATTTCATTAATCTAGGTTTGTAACCTCAGAGTCAACCGTGTCTGTCACCCCCACCCCAATCCAATTAGCAGCCAAGTCCTATAGATTCTATCTTCAAAAGATTTTTTTGTATTTATCTTCCTCTTTCAATTCACACAATCACAAACCTGGTTCAGGCCTCCATCATTTCTTGCCCAGAATATTGCAATAAGAGCCACTGATTGTCAAGAACAAGTCATGCTTGAGTAATGTAGTTTACCTTTTTTTTTCAATTTTTTTTTTGTTTTGCTTTTTGGAAGGCAGTTGGGGTTAAGTGACTTGCCCAAGGTCACACGGCTAGTTTTTGTGTTAAGTGTCTGAGGCCGGATTTGAACTCAGGTCCTCCTGACTCCAGGGCTGGTGCTCTATTCGCTGTGCCACCTAGCCGCCCCACTAGTTTACCTTTTTGATAGGGCATAAGAGGAATACTATAGATAGTTTATTTTATCAGAGAATTTGATGCAAAACAGCTAGATGGATTTGGAGTTGGTTGAATGGTAAGACTCAAAGAGTACTTGCTGTAGGCTAAAGGCCTGCTTAGGAAAAGGATTTCTCATAGCCTCCGTTTCTTCTCCTCTAACTTTTCTCTTAGTCTCTTCAAAATTTGGTTTCTGATCTCATCTCTCAACTAAAACTACTCCTTCAAAATTACTAATGATCTCTCTCTTTTTTTGTATGTATATACATATGTGCGCACACACACACACATACACACACATAACATTAGCAAAGTTTCTTTAGGTCTCCTTCTCGGCCATACCATATGACAAATCATATTTTTTAAAGAACAAAAGCAAAGTTGATCAATACATTTGAAAATTGTGAAAATACATGCAAAGTATCTATCATGCCTGTAGGCCTCCCATGTCTGCAAAAGAGTGGAGTATGTATGTATGTGGATGGAGATGCCTTGAAAAGGGGTTTACCATCATTGGAAGTCTTCCATCAAACAGAGATTAGGTAACCTTATTTGGAATAGTAGAGATCCTTTTTCAAGGATAGGTTGGACTTGGGGCAGCTAGGTGGCGCAGTGAATAGAGCACCCGCCCTGGAGTCAGGAGTACCTGAGTTCAAATCTGGCCTCAGATACTTAACACAAAAAACTAGCCGTGTGACCTTGGGCAAGTCACTTAACCCCAACTGCCCTCCAAAAATAAAAAAAAAAGGATAGGTTGGACTGTCTGTCTGCTGAGGTCCCTTCCAATCCTGTAATTTGAGGATTCTATGGTTGTTCTTCCTCTAGTCCTCTTTGTCTTTTTAATTCATGCTCTGCACAGCTACCAAATTAATATTACTGAAGTCCATGTCTGTCTTTGACACCGCCCTACTCAAGAAATTTTATTGACTTCTTATTGTCCCTAAAATAAAGTACAAACTCTCCTGTCAATCATATAAAGACCTTCACTATCTGAACCTGACCTGACCTATCCTGATAAACTAATTGCATACTATTTCTTAACGTTCACTCCTTATATTTCAGCCAATCTCACTGTATTAGACATTTGGTCATTTGTTCTCACTATTTTACACAGGCTAGATCGCTCCCCTTCTCACTTCTGCTTCACAAAATCTCTGACTTTCTTCTAAGCGTCGTTCAGGCGCCAGCTCTCTGATGAGGCCTTTCTTGCTGTTCTCCATGGCTGGTGCTCTCCTTTATCCCAAATTTCTTTTTATTTGCTTTGTCTACATGGTGTACATGGTTGCTTGTGTCTTTCCCCAGGTGAAAGGTCCATGAGGCAGAAACTGTCTCTTTTCCCGTTTTTTGTCTTTGTCTTTACAGCATGTTGTCCGATGCCTGACACATAAATAAATGTAGGCAGACCATAGGATAATAGATCCAGGGCTGGAAGGGACCTCACAGTCCCTTGAATTCAAGGAAGTTAGTCCTGCTTTACAGATATGAAAATTGAGTCTCATAGAAGTAAAGGGAATTGTCATCTAGCTAATAAGTATCAGAGCTGGGATTAGAACCTGGGTCTTCCTGACTCCAAGTCTATTGCTCTGGGATTTCAGAAACATGATCCTCTAAAAGAGAACCTGTTCTGTGTTTCCACAACTCCCACTTCCGTGCACACTTGTCTTCTCTATCTTCCTTTCTTACTTCTAGGGGTAATGATTTCTTTTGGGTAAATCTGACTATGGTGAGAATTTTTTGGGTTATATGTGTCCTTTTTCTCTAATACTCCCACCTTCATCTTCAGGCCCTTCTCTCCTATTATTCACAATTATTCTCTTTCCTTGGACACATTTACTTTCATGCTGCATCATGTGCAGGAAAGAAGCTTATCTGATGAATTCATTTCTGTTGGGGGTGTTAGGGACTTAATGCTTTATCTATCATGTTATCTCATTCTGCCTCCTCCCACCTCCTTCCCCCCCATCTGAAAATCGGAATAAAAGTACCAACCTCAAGGATTAAATGACTATATGTATAAAATTATATGGAGAAATGAAAGAGAAGAGAGACAGTAGTGTAGTGGATAGAACTTGGAATCAAAAGAGCTGCATTCAAATTAAGATTCCAACATTTATTAGTTGTGGGACTGTGCAAATCCTCTTGCCTCTCTGAGCATTAGTATATGAGGCTGATGGCAACACTAATGACCTCAGAGGGTTATTGTGAGGAAAGTTCTTTGGGAATTATTAAGTGCTACATAAATGTAAATTTGTCTAAAGTTGAATCCAAAGGAATGAATCTCTAATCGTGAAATTTTAGGCAACAGTATAAGACATAATTTGGGGCAGGGAAAGCTTCCCTGTCATCTTTGAATCCATGTATGGAACTACCTTCTCTAACCACTGAGAGCCATAGTTTTGAGAGTGTTTCATAGTGATAAACTTGGGTGGCTTTAGGACTTCTGCTTCTAAGAATGCAATACGCTTTTTCTTAAAAGCAGAAAATCTGCAGCTGTATGACATCGCTTTTCGATCACAAAAGCCCTAAAATTCCAACTTTAAGTATGTGGGGCCACCCAGTGCATTCCTTCACTTCTACTCAGTTTGGAAGCTTTCAAGATTCTAGCCATTCTTTGTCACCCCTATAGTTTAAGAACAAACACGATCCTTAAAATAGTTTCATAAAGGTTCCCGGTTCATGACAACGATTGCTTTTGTTCTTATTCATGGGGAAGGTTACTTCAGATCAGTGAGTGAATGTCTCCAACTCCTCTCAGGTTTTACTGGAAATACTAAAGGAAATGCTGACTCCCTGACTGCTTCAGACTGCTTAGGATTTTGGTATGTAAGATTACTCTAGATTTTGGTATGTAAGAGGAAGATAAAAGCATCTTCCTGGAAGAAAAGAAAGTTGAGTATTAGATCAGAATGAGTCTCTGTGGGTTTTGTATTAAATGTGACCTTAAATAAAATACAGATTGGTGCAATTGGCCCCTTCTAGTTTGATCTAAGTAGCAGTGATGGGATCTTTGCCAAGAAGAATGATTAAGGCTCAAGAAATTCACTGGGAATTTAATCCTCAGCACCCACATGTTCCTACCTGTTCCTCCATCACCACCTCCTTGCCCCTGAAGCAGCTTTTCCTCTCTCCCCTTTCCTTTGTAGCTGTTTGTCCTTCCCTTCATAGTGGTGACAAGGTTGTCAAGTGGGAAGCTGAGGAATGAGAATGATTTTGTTTCCCTTGAGACCTGATGGGAATGTTGGCCAAGAAGACTAGGAGCATGTTCATTTCTAATTATTCTGGCAGCTTAGTCTGGGACTAAAAGCATCTTCCATCTCTATTTTTTAATGGAGGTGGGAAGGAGGAGAGGGAAGGCTATGTTTACACAAGTAAAAGCAAAGTATGCATTAGCTACATAATTCAACTAAATCAGTGATTAATCATAACTGACATATCTATAATGCTTTATAGTTCATAAAATGTTTCATATGATATCTCATTTGAACATATCAACAGCAATGTAAGATGAGTAATATAGGTATTATCATCCCATTTTAAAGATGAGGAGATTGAGGATCAGAGAAGTTTAGTGATTGTTCTTGGTTCCCTGAGGATGGAAGCTTTCTAGACTTAGAGCTGAAATGGACTTCAGAGGCCTTCTAGGCCAATCTCCTTATTTTATACTTGTGGAAACTGAGGTTAAATGACTTGTTCAAGGACATATGGGTAAGAAGTGTTAAGCCAGGGGGTGGCTAGGTGGCGCTGTCAATAGGGTACCAGCCCTGGAGTCAGGAGGACCTGAGTTTAAAATATGGCCTCAGACACCTGACACTTACTAGCCACCTTGCGCAAGTCACTTTACCCCAACTGTCCTGCCTTTCCCCCTCAAAAAAAAAAGTACTAAGCCCTCTGACTCTTCAGTACTGTGCTAATCCTCCATTATAGTGTAAGCTCTTGAAGGGAAGAGACCAGTTTTTATTTAAACTTGATTTTTCTCTCAGTGACTACACACGGTGCTTTGCATCTAGTAAGTATTCCCTTACTCTCTGAAAGCCTGAGTGGAATGGAAAATAGCTTGGGCTGATTATCGCCGATATTTACCTCAATTCTTCAACTCGCTGCATATGTGTAGGTGTAGTTGAAGTGTACTAAGTACCACCAGAGGAAATTAGAAGTAAATGAGGGAAAAAAGGAGAGCCTATTTAATAAAAGTAATTGGAATTGATTGGAAGAGTGGGTACTCTTGGTAAAGCTATGGATTTTCTTGTTGAAATTTACCTCATGGAATTTCATACTCCAGGTCTCAGAGTGACTTAGAAATGATGACAAACATTTATGAAGAACTTACTAAGTCCTAGATATTTGGGAAACAGGCAAAAACAAAACAATTCCTGCCTTCAGGGAATTTATATTCCTGTGGGAGACCATTTCACCCTTACTCTGTCCAGTGTCTTTTATTGTACCTATACAAATGTGAATAGAATAAAAAGTGGCCAGTGTCAAAGTACTAATAATATTCTAAAGAGTTTCTAGTTAGGTACCTGAAGTGGATAGAGTGCTGAGCGGCTCTGAAGTTTGGCAGATTCATCTTCCTGAGGTCAAATCCAGCTTCAGACACTCGCTGTGGGACTCTGGGGGAGTCACTTAACCCTGTTTGCCTCAGTCGCTCATCTGTAAAATGAGCTGAAAAAGGAAATGGCAAACCACTCCAGGATCTTTGCCAAGAAAACCCCAAATGAGGTCATGAAGAACTGGGAGCAGCTGAAAACAACTGAAATGACCAAAAGTGTTTCTTACAGGAATAGAAAATGAAATACTGCTTAATTTCTAGGAGGAAGACACAAGCAATTGGGGAGATCAAGAAAGGCTTCCTGTAGGAGGTAGCATTTGAATACATGCCATGAAAGATGTCTTGTCTCAATTGCTTATTATAGAAGTATTCCTGTATTTTAAATTAGGATCTCTGGTCGGCCTTTTGTCAAAGGTCCCAGTTGTCCTCTCTCCAGAGCCCCAACTCATAAATGCAAGCTGATTTGGTTCCTTGCAGATTCATATGTTCTTAATACAGTGGTTGACAAAAGTAACTTTGGCAGAAAGCTGGCTGGCTAGTAACTACTAAATTTATTGCTCTGATGAGAACCGCCAGTGAATTTGTGATTATCAGAAGAAAGAGGTATGTGGAATATGAAAGGAGGGCTGCTTTGGTAAGGTAAGTGTGAACACAAAGGTTTGCTCTGCAAATGTCAAAAGTAATTACAGTCAACTTCTGATTGTTTCGTGGACAATTATCCGGTTTCTGGATTATCCATGCTCCTTTCTTAGATCTTCCCTCTAGCAACCAATGTTTGAGCCAGTTTGCTGCTCATAGGCATCCACAGCTAGTTAGGAAAATCACAAAATCAAGGAATCTCAGAACTGGAAGGAACCTTAGGCCTTCTAGCCCAAATCATTCCTGAAAAAGAGTCCCCTTCACAACACAAACAACTGGTAGTCACGGAACCTTTTCTGTAAGTCCTTCAGTGAAGGGAATTCTATTACCTTAGGCATATTTTTTTTTCTTTTTTGTATCCTCAGTGCTTAACACTTAGTAAGTTCTTATAAAAAATGCCGTCTTAATTGAATTGCATCGGTTCTTCTTCTGTGATTAGAATGCTGGACTCGGAGTCATGGAGATTTGAATCTCCTGATTCAAAAGACCCTGAGTAGATATTATGACCATGGGCAAGTCACTTAACCTGTCTTATACTCAGTTTTCTTTTTTCTTTTTTTGCCTTTTGGAGAGCAATTGGGGTTAAGTGACTTGCCCAAAGTCACATGGCTAGTAAGTGTGTCAAGTGTCTGAGGTAAGATTTGAACTCAGGTCCTCCTGACTCCAGGGCAGGTGCTCTATTTACTGCTCCACCTAGCCCTGTACTCAATTTTCTTATCCCTAAAGTGGAATCCATAATTCACCTACCTCACAGGGTAGTTGTCAGCTCAAATGATGCAATTCTCTAGGTATGATCTGACCAGGAGCCATTAAAGCAGGAAGCTTACCTTCTTAACCCTGGAGGTTATGCCTCTGTTAAGGCAGCCCAAGATCATATTAGGTTCGTTTTTTTTTTTTGACTGCTGTATCATACTATTGACTTCTATTAAGTTTGTAGTCCACTGACAAACCCTCCCAGATCTTAATCACGCTTCCTCCCCTTACACTGGGAGATTGATTGAACAAAAATAAATAAACAAATAAGGTGAGTGTTTGCTCGCTACTGACTTAGATTTAAACCAATATCCTTTTTGGACACAGACTCTGTGATTCAGTGGTAGCTATCCCATCTAGTGTGTCATCCAAAGTTATATAAAAGATTTTGTTGTGATGGAAGTAAAGACTGGAGGAAGGGGCAAAAAAAGGGTGCGATTTGAAATTGCTGGCAGACTGGGGAACGTTCTGGATGTGTTCATGAATTGTGATTTTCCATGGAACCTCTCTTCTCTAATTTTTCAGTCTATCCACAGCCTGCTCTCAACAAAAAGTGAAATATGCAGAGAGATAGGGAGATAAGTAGAGACAGAGAGATAGAGATAGAGAAAGACAAGACATACACACAGAAACCATTTCCCTATGCTTAAGAAGACCTTGGACCTGTTTTTTTGGGAACAAGTCTGTGACATATCTTTTGATTTAAAACTTGAATTTAGATTTTAAGCTCCTCAAGGGTAAGGATCAGGTCTCACAGCTCTTTTAAACTTCCCACAGTACCTAGGATAATGCTGAATAAAGAATGGGCACTAAAACCACCCTTGATACGTGAAGAAACACAGATGTGAAACCAAAAGGACTAGATCTGGAATGAAAAGAACCATGACAATCCTTAGGCAAGCCACTGAAGTTCAGCAGGACTCAGTTTCCCCTTCTCTATGGAGCCCTTATTTCCTTTTCTGCCCAAGATGTGCATCTGGGAATGAAAGTTCTATTGACCAGGATGGAATTCTCTGG
>JAQQSW010014390.1:0-12117 GCA_028646575.1 Pseudocheirus occidentalis | reverse complement strand
TATTTGTTTTTTGTTCTAGTTTCTTCAACCAGCTCCTGGTGAAAAGGACGTTTCCAGGTTCTTTGTTGTGGAACAGAAAGAGGGGCCTATCCCTGAAACTGCGGATCTCTGTTTTACAGACTGAAAGAAAAGGGTTGTTTTACTATGCGCTTCTCTCATTATGAGGGATTTGGAGCATTTTGTCATTAGGGCTATTGATATCTTGGATTTCTTCCTTTGAAAACTTCCTGTTCCTTTGACATGCTGGAGAATGGCGTTTAATCTTAGATATTGGAATGTTTTCTCCATATCTTGTGTATGCAACATATGCATATCCTTAGTGAACCTTACTGCAGAGATGGTTTTCCTCACTAACTGTTCCCCTTCTCATTTTAACTGTATTTGATCTTTTTGTGCAAAAACATTTCAATTGTATCTAAGCAGAATCATCTGTTTTATTTTCTCTGATTCTCTTTGTTGCTTGTTCTGTCATACCCTCTTCCCCCTCCATCCATGTGAAAAGTAATTTCTTCCGCTCTCCGCTAATTTGCTATTGATTCACCTTTTATACCTAATTCATACATCCGTTTGTAGTTTAAATTGAGAGGTAGGGAGAGGTATTGATGACCTACCAAATTTCTGGCAAACTGCTTTTCCCTTATGCTGTCTGTGCTTTTTAATCAAATAATGTCTCCTCCCCTGCCTCCACTCCCCTGCAACTGTTGTCTTTGGATTTGTTAGACACTATTTTATTTTATTTATTTGCTTCTGTACATTGCATACCTAATCTTTTCCATTGATCAAACTTTCGATATTTGACAAGCTCAAATTGTTTTCTGGACAGGTAGGTATTCCTGAAGTCAGGAAGACTCATCTCAAGTTGAAACCTGGCCTCTGACACTTACCAGCTGTGTGATCCTTGGCAAGTCAGTTAACCTTGTTTACTTCAGTTCCTCATGTCAGATGAATTGCAGAAGAAAATGGCAAACCTCTCCAGTATCTTTGCCAAGAAAACCCCAAATGGGATCAGGAAAAGTCAAACAGGACTAAACAACAATTGTTTTAATAATCACTGATCTGTACCATAGTTTGTGATCTGCTACTGATAACTACTAACCCCAAACCCATTTCTTTCCTCCTTCCACCCTATCATTTGCCTTGAGATATTTGATATTTTAAAAATTATTTTTTTTTCTTTTTCTTACATGACCAGGCTATCCCATATATCCCTCATTCTCCTCATCCTCCAGAGCCATGTCACATAACAAATTGTATTTTTGTTTTAGGGAGGAAAAGAAAAACCAGCTCAACTGATCAGTACATTCATGAAAAGGTGTACATTGTGTGATACCTGTGAGCCTCTCACCTCCTGGACTCGGTAGGGTGACGTTGTCTTCTCGTGGACCTTTCCAGGCCCACTTGATCTTTGACATTTTGTTATAGGTACTTTTAATTTTGTTATGTCATTTTTTCTATTTAAATTGTTGTAGTTATTGGTATATATACTGTTTTCTTGGCTATGCTTAATTCACTTTGCATCAGTTCACAAAGGTCTTTCCATACATCCCTGTGCTCATCACACATTATTGCTTATAGCATGGTAGCATTGTTCCATGACTTTCATCTTCCCTGCCTTGTTTAGTCATTCCCTAGTTGATGAGTCTCTACTTTGTTTCCAACTCCTAGCTGTAACAAAAACTGCTGGTATAAACATTTTGGGGTATATGAGGCCTTTTTTCTTACTGATGGCTTCCTTGGGGTATAGTGGAGTTCTTGTTTTAAAGGCTTTGGACGTTTTTGTTACTTTCTTTGCCTAATTCCTAATTACTTTCCAAAACGGATGTGTCATTTCACACCTCTACCAAAAATATATCAGTGTGTGTATAATCCCATATCCTTGTCTAGGTATGAAAATCACAACTGTGCCATAAGAGGAATTGGAGAGTACTCCTGTACCTGTTGTTTCATATAGTTTTTTATAGAATTAGTATGAAATGTTTTTTAAATGCTTGGTAGAATCACTTTCAAATCCATCTGGTCTTGGAGATTGTTTCCTAGGGAACTCTTTTGTCTCCTTTTAAGGTAGGATTATTTAAGTCTTCTATTTCCTCTTCTGTTAGCATGGGCAGTTTATATTTTTGCAAACATTCTTCTATTTCATGTAGATTGTCAATTTTACTGGCATGTGATTGAGCAAAAATAACTCCTAAGCATTGCTTTAATTTCATCTTCATTGGTTATGTATTCACCCTTTCCTTTTTGAGACAGGTAATTTTGTTTTCGTCTTTCTTTTTGTTAATCAAACTAAATAATTATTATTTATCCATTTTTTAGTATTTTGATAAAGCCAGCACCTACTTTTACTTATTAGTTTGATTTTTTTAAGTTTTCTTAATCTCATCTTTGATTTAATGATTTCCATTTTGATATTTAATTGGAGATTTATCATTTCTTCTTTTTCTGCTTTTTAAACTTTCATGCCCAAATCATTGATATACACCTTCTCTGTTTTATTGATGTAAACTTTTAAAGACAGAGATTTTCCCCTGAATACTGCTTCGGCTACATCCCACACATTTTGGTATGTTGCCTCATTGTAATTCTCTTTAATGAAATTATTGATGGATTCTATGATTTGTTCTTGGACCCATTCATTCTTTAGGATTAAGTTATTTAGTTTCCCATTGATTTTTAATCTATGCTTCTACATCTCGATAATTTATATTTCATTGTGGTTTGTAAAAGCTGCATTTAATATCTGTGTTTTTATCCTTTGGGTTATGTGGTTTTTATAAGCCAGTATTTGTTCATTTTTGTGAAGGTGACACATATAACTGAGAAAAAGTTATATTTATTTTTATTTCATTCAGTGTTCTCCAGAGTTCTATCATATCTAACTTTTCTAATATTCTTCTCCTTAACTTCTTTTTTATTTATGCATATATCTGCCTAATTCTGAGGGAGGAAAGTTGGGGTCACCCCTTAGTATTGTTTTACTGTCTATTTCCTTCTGTTAATCATTTAACTTTTTCTTTAAGAAGTTGGATGCTCAGGGGTGGCTAGGGGTGCAGTAAATAGAGCACTGGCTCTGGGGTCACGAGGACCTGAATTCGAATCTGGCCTCAGACACTTGATACACTTACTAGCCATGTGACCTTGGGCAAGTCACTTAACCCCAATTGCCCTGCCTTCCCCCCTCCAAAAACAAAGTTGGATGCTCTACCATTTGGTACATATTTGGTGAGTATTGATATTATATTATTGTGTATTATACCTTATAGCAAGATATAGTTTCCCTGCTTATCTTTTTAAATTAGTACTATTTCAATTTTTGGTTTTTCAGAGCTAGTTCTGGGGAATTGAAAATTTTTGGTGACTCCAAAGTGAAATGATTTGGGGAGAGGTTTAGTCATTCATTTCCTGGCTTGTGCTCTGGTCCTTACCCAGGAAAAACCTCTGATCCCTTCAGACTGCACTTGATACTGCTCTACAGGGTCCCTGTTCCTTTTTGACCAGAAGTAATACTGCCCCTCTAGGTGCCTGTTACTTTGGGATTGCAAATTATATTGCTTCTCAGGGTCCCTGCTCCCTCCTCCCAGAAAGTGCTAATCTCTGTCCTGTAACTGTGACCCAGAAGTCTGCAGCACCAATGCAATATTTACAGCACCCATGATCACAATAAAGACCATCACTATAAATATCACATGACATTTGATTGCAAAATAAACAAGATTCTCCAGGTAGAGGACAAAGCTGAAACATTTTTTTGACACTGGAAAACCATATCCCAAAACCAGTAAGCTGATTCTATCATAGTACCAAAGATATTCAGAAGCCATAATAACACTGAGAACCAGAGCATTCTTCGTCCTTCCCACAAACCAATACAAGATCAGTATCTACTCATGAGCCTATCTGACTCCCTGCCTGAACGTCCTCTCTCCCCCACCATCTTGCTAGCTTTGACTACCAGTTTCCTGTGGGCTCTGCTTCTCTTCACCAACGTCTTACCACAACATGTTCTATGTGACTGTGTTCAACCTATTAGGGGATAGAATTTATCTTCACAACAGGGAAGCTTCCTGTGGACTCTGCTGCGCCTTTCAGCAAGTTTCCTCTATCACAGGCTCCATGTGATTACATTCATCTTATTAGGGTGCGGAGTTCACTTTCATAGCAGGGGAGATCATCAAACTCCTCCATAGGTCTGTTAAGGGGCAGGGAAGATCTTCAAATTTCCATTACAAAGTCTGTATAGGCAATGGAGCGTCCAAATGGCTTCCTATCCTGTGTCCAGTTCTAACAGAGGGACCTCCATAATGTCTTTTTTTTAATGTAATAAATTTTATTTGTTTTCTTCTTTACATCATTCATTTTCATGAGATTTTTGAATTACGAATTTTCTCCCTGTCTTTGCCCTACTCCAACCCCAAAACTGTGATTCCAGTGGAGAGCCCCTCCCCTGATCTGCTCTCTAAACTTCTGTTAGGGCAGGGAGGGTCTCTATCCCAGCCCCTGTATATCTTGATTCCTAGTTGCAGGTATAGCAGAGCTTTAAATTTTAGATTCTTTTGTTTCATCCCTTGTTACCCACTCCCACTCGAAAGGACAATCAATTCAATACAGGCTGTGTAGGTGTGACTGTACAGGACTTCTTCATAGTGGACATATTGTGAGAGTGATATATCCCTCCTTACTATCCCTCCCCCCTTATTCTGTTCTCTACCCTGTCCCTCTTTCTTTATTGAAGTGCGAGCATCCAGCATCCCTCCCTCAGACCCTGCACTCCCCTCCATCATCTCGCCTTTCATCCCCATGCACCCTACTCTCTTGTGTGGCATGATGCCCAGGTAAGAGTTTAGGCCATTTCTTCCCTAAACTAGATTCAATGAGAGTAAATGAAAGTAAAGTTATAACAGTTGTCCCTTGCCTCTTCTACACGGGATGATTAGCCCCATTTTGTCTCTACGTGTCTCCTCTCATTCTAGTCCTCTTCCACCTCACAATTTGCCTTTTAAAGTATCATCCCTTTGTATTCAATTGATCCTATGCCCTCTATAAACCTATATATACACATGTATTCATATGCATATATAGCCTCCTATATGGACATATGTATAAATATACATATATATCCATTTATATTCCTTTCACCTATCCTCCTACTAAGAAAAGTTTCATAAGTTACTATTATCATTTTTCCATATTGGCATGTAAATAATTCAAATTTGAAAAGTTCCTTATGACTTCTTTCCCATGTTTACCTTCTCATGCTTCTTGTGTTTGATTATCAAATTTTCTGTTCAGTTCTGTTTTTTTCAGCAAGAATGCTTGAAAGTCCTCCACCTCATTGAATGACCATATTTTCCCCTGGAATAATATGCTCAGTTTTGCTGAGTAGTTGATTCTTGGTTTTAATTCCAGCTCCATGAATCTTCAAAATGTAATATTCCAGGCCCTGCGATCCCTCAGTGTACAAGCTGCCAGATCTTAGGTTATCCTGATAGTGCTTCCGCAGTATTCAAATGGTTTTCTCTTGGCAGCCTGTAATATTTTCTCCATCAGCTGGGTATTCTGGAACCTGGAAATAACATTTTTAGGAGTTTTCTTTTGGGGATCTTGTTGAAGAGGTGATTGGTGAATTCTTTCAAGTTCTATTTTTCCCTTTGACTCTAAAACATCAGGGTAATTTTCTTTGAGGATTTCTTGTAGGATGCTTTTCAAGTTCTTTTTCTGGTCGTGGGTTTCAGGCAGAACAATAATTTTCATATTGTCTTTCTTGGATGTATTTTCCAGGTCAGTGGATTTTTCAAGGAGATATTTCACATTTTTTTTCTATTTTTTCATTTCTTTCTAACTCTTTAATAGGGTCTTGGTTTCTTATAAAGTCATTAGCTTGCACTTGCTCTACTCTGAATCTGAAGGAATTATTCTCTTCAGAATGCTTTTGAGATTCTTGTTCCATTTGGCAAATTGACTTGTTAAGGCATTCTTCTTCTCATTGGATTTCTGGGCCTCTTTTGCCATTTGAGTTAATCTATTTCTTAAAGTGTTGTTTTCTTCAGTCAGGTTATTCACTCTCTTTTCATGGTTTTCTCACATCATTCTCATTTGTCTTTCCAGTTTTTCCTCCACTTCTCTTATTTGTTTTTCAAAGTCCTTTTTCAGATTATCTATAGCTACTAGGCATTCTTCAAGTGTCTTGAAAGCATTTGGTGAGAGAGCTCTGACTGTGTTGTCTTCCTTCCCGTTCCATGCTTTCATCCTTTTTGTCCACGAAAAAGGATTCTAGAGTTTTATTGCACTTCTTATTTTGCTTCCTTTTCCTTATGTCGGCCAGTAAATTAATTGATTGGTTTTTTTTTAGCTTTGTGAAACTCTGCTTCCAGGGGGGAAGAGCTCTGTTCCAAACTGCTGGGGTTTTCCCAGCTGCAGAGCTATTAGGGGTGTGTTTCAGCTTCCCCTACCTTTGGCTGGCTGAAAGCGCTTCCCAGGACCACCACACGAGACCACAATCTGGATCTAGGCAGCTCAACACAAGAGCACTTGGCCCTGATCAATCAACTCAGCCTCCATGCAGGATCCACAGGCCAGGGGCTCTGAAGCCACCCAGTGTGGGCAACAGCGGGTTACAGCAGTTTCTGCCCTTCCCCCACTGCTTCCTTGCCCTGGGGGTAGATTGGCAGAACGACTTTTCCTCCACCCAATTTAGCTTGAAAGCTTCACTCACTTTCACTGACCTTTAATCCTGGCTCAGTAGATGTGAAGATTTTTCCAGGTGCTTTAGATCTTCTCTGAAGTAGACTCATACAGTGGCTTGGGAGGCGTGGCTTCCCCCGACAGCCCTGGAGCCTGGCCTGGAGCCTGCAGGCCTGTGGAATGAGCCCCTCCTTCCTAACTGCCTTTCTTTAATCCCTATGTTTCATACCTTTCTTTAATCTCTATTTTTCACACCTTTCTTTAATCCCTATTTTTCACACCTTGGTAGATGTGGAGTTGCTGGAGGGTGTAGATCTTCTCTCTTGTAGTCTGGCTGCAGCTCTGCTTGGCTCCTTCCTAGCGCCCCGGGGCCTGGCTGCATTTTTCGGTTTCAGGCTGGGTTGATCTCAGCTCACCACAATGATTGCCTGCTGCCAACCTGCCTTCTTCAAGATGTGTTTTCTGTAATTTTTGAGCTTGAGAGTCCTAGAATTTGTCCAGAGTCATATTTTCATGGGTGTTTAGGGTTGCCACATGGGAACTGGGGGACCCTGCTGCTCCTATGCCGCCATCTTGGCTCTGACCCGGAAGTCCCGTCCATAATCTCTTTCTAGACAATTCTTACATCCCCTTATTGTCTCTGTCTTGAGAGCTCCCAAAGCTGCTGCTGCTTCTGGCTATTTAATTAATAACTAATTAATAAGCTGGAATAGAAAATAATTTGAAGGTACAACATCTCCAAGTACATAAATAATGATTTCATAAAAGTGGTTACCAAGTTCCTCTTAAGTCAGGTCAACTAATTCCTCAGTAATTAATGAGAAAGGAGTGACTTCAGGAGCTTACTTTTATAACAGAAAAGAAGAATAAAAAAATTACAACAATCTTAGGGAATTTGTTTGGAACATAATTCAGTGAGACAAGGTATGTCATCTAAGTGCTTTGCTCCTCCCCAGCTTTCTTACACCAAATTCCTACTGCTGGCAACATTTAGCTGTCAAAAAGAGGTTACCCCAGAAGTAGCTGGCTCACAGCTGAAACATTTTGTAACCAGAAAGTTTCCTTTCAAGCAGCCTATAGTTTGAACTAAGACTGGGAAAGAGAAACTTGTGTTTTGTGGTCAGCAGTCAGCCCACACCTCCCATTCTACACTTACCAGAAAGCAAAACAACCTTAGAAGATGACAATACTCAACTCATTCTTGTGCTCTAGCTGAAGAAGAATAAGGGAGCTTATACACTAAGTTTAAGAACTTAACATTTTGTCAACATCCCTTTCTCCAGCTTCCAGGAAGGTGAACTTAGCCTTTAAAAAGAGTCTTCTAATACTTTATTTTGTTGCCGCAGTGATCTGTGTCTTACTTTTAATTATCTGTTACTAAATTATGAAGTCTTATCAATCTATTCACTAAATCTATAGGTAACCTAAACTTAAAGAGTACCTTTGTTAGTTTGTTTTAGCTGTTAGGGCTAGCTTTTCCTAAAGAAGGGAGCTTAATCCTATGATCCAACTAAAATTAAATCAATAATCTAACTGATTAAAAATGGTATTCTGCTTCAGTCCGCCACCTAGGCCTATCAATGGTGTTTCATGCACATGGATTGTGGGACAGCCTCCACCTCTGTGTTACAGATCTCTCCCTCCAGCCTCCCAAGCTGTCTTAGGCTTGGAAGAATGTCTCAATCTGACGTTTTGGTGGCTCTGCCACTCGAGAATTTGATGTGAGGCACTATTTTAAAGTTGTTTGGCGAGGAATGTTGAGACAACATAGCTTGGTGCCTTCTCTGTTCAGCCTCCTACCTAATAACTTCTTCAGTTTCATTAGCGATCATTTGATCCTTCATGAAGTGCAGGAACAAAGGGAAAAGGGCATTATCTCCTGACTCTGAGTATTTTCACTGGCTTTTCTCCATAACTTATGTGCTCTCACTCTTCATCTCCACCTCTTGGTTTTCCTGGCATCCTTCACATTCCAGATCAAATCATACCTTCTACAGGAAACCTTTTTGATCCCCCGCCCAATTCTAGCCCCTTCCCACTGCTTATTACTTCCACGTTATTCTGTCTAGAGCTTGTCTCTCCATAGTTGTTTGCATGTTATCTTCCCCCATTATATTTGGTGCTTTCAGAAGATAGCCTGTCTTTTGTCTTTCTTTATCTTCTCAGCACTTCCTTAGCAATGTGATTGGCACATAGAAAGTGTCTAATTTATATTCATTGACTGACTATTCTAGATCAGATTCTCAGTAATAGAGAGGACCTAGTTGCTAGAATGGAAATGCTAGGAATGCTGGGAGGAAGTGACCACTTAATCCTAGAGTTTGTGATAAAGGAGAGGCAATCTGGGCATAGTCTAAGAAGCCAAAGAACCTAGTCATTTAGTGTTCCAGAAATCCAAAGTCCATAACTACTGGAGGTAAGGATTTACTTTTTGCCAAAAGCTTCTGAGAACACAAAAAAGCAGTATGACACAGATTAGGTACAGACCAGCACCTCACAACATAAACCAAGATAAGCTCCAAATGATACATGACTTATACATAAAGGCAGATATTATAAACCCATTCCAGAATGGAGAAATTATCTTCCTCTTCTATATATAGAGGAAGAGTTCAGGAACAAAGAGAGTGAGAGGATCCCAGTAAGTAAAAACCGTCATTTAAATTACATTCATTTAAATTAATTTAAATGTTTTTGTAAAAAGAAAAGAAAAAGAATGAAAAGGAAAAAAAGAAATTGATGCAGCCAAAATTAGGAAAATAACTGGTACATGGGGAAAAAATCATTGCAGAAAGTTTCTCTGATATGCAAAGTATATAGAGAACCAATTTTTATTTACAAATATAAGAGGAATTTTCCAACTAAGAAATGGGCAAAGAATATAAACAAATAATTTTCATAGGAAGAAATGTAAGCTGTCTATAAACATATGAAACAATACTCAAAATTACTAATCATTAGCAAAATGCAAATGAAAGCAACTCTGTTGTTCTCCTCATAACCATGAGTAATACGGCACTGATACTGAAGAAATGCAAGTAGATAGTTAAGAGAACAACTAATCTCCCTTTATGAACTAATTGGCAAAATGACAATTTTAAAAGAGGAACATGGAAATTGTTGGAGAGACTGTGGGAAAACAAGCCCAATAATAAAGTGTAGGTGTACGTATGAATTTGTCCAGCCATTCTGAAAATCAGCTTTAAAATATGTTCCAAAAGCACTTAACCTAAGCATACCTTTTGGCCCAGCTATACCACTACTAGGCCTATACATGAAAAAGATCAAAGAAAGATGGGAAAGACTGATGTGTGCAAAATATTTATAACACCTTTTTTGTGTTATACGGAGACTGATGGGGAGCCCTTCCATTGTCAGATGCCCAAACAAATTATGTTATATAAATATAATGGAATGTTATCACGCTGTAAGAAATGCCTAAATAGGGGCAGCCAGGTGGCACAGTGGATAGAGTACCGGCCCTGGAGTCAAGAGGACCTGAGTTCAAATCCAGCTTCAGACACTTAACACTTACTAGCCATGTGACTTTGGGCAAGTCACTTGACCCCAATTGCCCTGCCTTCCTCCCTCCAAAAAGAAAAAAGAAAAGAAAAAAGAAATGCCTAAATAAAGTGTTGCAGAGAAGCCTGGGGCATCAAGTATAAAAAAATCAGAAGTCTGTTATATGGATAAAGGATTAGACTGGTTCTTCTTGGCTCTAGGGGTCAAAACCAGGAGCAATAGTCAGAAATTCTAAAAAGGCCAATTTTGGCCTGACATCAGGGGAAAATTTGGATTCTTGAAAAGTGCAACAGGCTGCCTTGAAGAGGTGGTAGGTTTCCCCTCCTTGGTATTCAAGGAAAAGCTGAATGACCATTTCTTTCTTAAACTGGAAATTCCTTTCATATGTAGATTGGCCGAGGTGGCTGCTGTGGTCCCTTCTAAGTCTCAAGTTTTATGTAAGTTGTGTGAACCAAGGTTGACTGGGAAATCTGAGGATAACATGGATTTTTCAATAACATCTTATTTTCCCCTGGTTACATGTAATTTTTTTTGTGCATTTTTGAGTTCTAAATATTCTTTCTCTTTCCCTCCTAACTAAGAGAGTAAGCAATTTGGTATGGGTTATACATGTTCAGTCATACAAGTCCTATTACCATATTAATCATGTTGTGAAAGAATACATAGACCTAAAGGAAAGAAAAACCGTGAAAGAATAAAGAAAGTGAAACACCGTATGCTTTGATCTTCATTTAGACATCATCAGTTCTTCCTCTGCAGGTGGATAGCGTTTTTCATCATGAGTCCTTTGGAATTATCTTGGATCATTGTGTTGCTGAGAAGAGCTAAGTCATTCACAGTTGATCATTGTATAGTATTGCTGTTACTGTGTACATTATTCTCCCAGTTCTGCTCACTTCATTTTGCTTCAGTTCAAATAAGTCTTTCCAGATTATTCTGAAATCTGGGTACTCATCATTTCTTATAAGACAGTAATATTCCATTACAATCATATGTCACAACTTGTTCAGCCATTCCCCAGTTGATACACATCTCTTCAATTTCCAGTTTTTGCCACCATAAAAAGAACTGTTACAAGTATTTTTGTACAAATTTCTTTGGCATATAGACTTAGGAGTGGTATTGTTGGATCAAAGGGTATGTACAGTTTTATTGTCCTTTGGGTATAATTCCAAATAGCAATTGTATACATGTGAATAGAGGTAATATCTGGTTGAAATGAATGTTGAAAGTGACCCATGAGTGTGTGTATACATGTGTTGGGGTCAGGGAAACAGGGAACTAATGCCTCATAGGTCCTAAGGGCCCCGAAAAGGGTTCTGACTGCATCATAGGCTGAACTGTAGCTCTATCTCCAGTAAGGAAGACCTGAGTTCAGGTCCTGCCTCTGAACTCTGAACTCAACTTACAAGTTGAATGACCCTGGGCAAGTTACTTAACCTTTCTCCACTAGTTTGGTGACAGGCTGGGCTAATTAAACTTAATGCTGAGGTTTCTGTAAGGCTCTCCTGTCTCTGTTTTACAGGAAACAAATGTTAGGACACACACAATCCAAGGTACGGTATTCATTACGTTATATCCTAATGAGAAGGCATTTGATTCCAAAGAAAAAAGCAGGTCATGCAGCGTAGTTTACTGGGGCTAATTGTGTTGTATAAGGGAATTTGCTCATGAGACCAGCCCTATGTTGGCCACAGGACTGAGTGTTTGATCCCTGCGCCACCATTGGGTCAGGTCAGGTATTATGCAATAACAGAACAAAGAAGGCCAAAAGCCAGGGATGACTGGTGGTTGTTCAAGTACAAGGGTTCCTATGGAACAATTGAAGCTTCTCTTGCTGTTTACATTAAAGGTAGTTTATGTTCTCTGTGGGGTGAAAGGTCCCACTCCAAAACACTTGCATCCGCTGTATATAAA
>JAQQSW010014389.1:0-12117 GCA_028646575.1 Pseudocheirus occidentalis | reverse complement strand
AAGCCTTCACAAATAAAACAGGATCCCTCAAGCAGGGATCCCTCTCAGACTCAACGACAGTTTCTCAGCCTGGTCCTTGGAAGTTCTCAGTAGAAGCTGCAGAAGGAGGATCTCAGCAAAAGATGCAGTCTCCAGGTGGTGACTGAGAAAAGATCTGAAGGTCCTCCTGGTTCTCTCCTTATATATAGTATAGCTCCTCCATGTTCAGCCCCTTCCTGTTAAGGTGTGAACTACTCCCAAGGAGTTAACTGGAAGTAAGAAGCTAAGCCTTTACTAGGTGCTAAGTGCCTTTACTAGGTGCCAATAGAAAGGGGCATGGAAGATCTTCTGATTTCATTAACATTACACCTTCTCACCCACACCCACTGGGAAGAGAATCAATTCAATATAGATTGTACATGTGTAATTACCCAAAATATTTCCATAGTAGTTATATTGTGAAAGACTAACTATACTTCCCTCCATCCTATCCTGCCTCCCACTTATTCTATTTTATCCTTTGACCCTATCCCTTTTCAAAAATGTTTGCTTCTAATTACCCTCTCCCCCAATCTTCCCTCCCTTCTAGCTCCCCCCTCTTATCTCCTACCCCTCTATTTTCCTGTAGGGTAAGATACCCAATTGAGTGTGTATGTTATTCCCTCCTGAGGCCAAATTCAATGAGAATCAGGTTGTCCCATTCCCTTTCACCTTCCTGCTCTTCCCCTCCATTGTAACAGTTTTCTCTTGCTTCTTTTATATGAGATAATTTACCCTAATCTATTGCTCCATTTTCTTTTTCTCCCAATAAATTCATCTCTCACCTCTTAATTTTATTTTTTAGATACCATCTCTTCATATTCAACTTATCTTGTGCCCTCTGTCTATGTATATAATGAACATACAGATGCCCACATTCACATATATATTTATATACACATACATCCTCCTATACATAGATATATTTAGGTATACATATCTATAGATATATGTATGTATATATACATACATATATCTATAGATATGTATATATACATACATATATCTATATCTATATCTATCTATCTATCTATCTATATATGCACACATATATATTCTCTTCAGCTATCCTCATACTGAGAAAAATCTTATGAGTTACAATTATCATTTTTCCATGTAGGAATGTAAATAGTTCAACTTTAATAAGCTCCTTATGATTTCTTTTTCCTTTTTACTGTTTCATGCTTTTCTTCTTGTATTTGAAAGTCAAATTTTCTGTTCAACTCAGATTTTCTTCATCAAGAATTCTTGAAAGTCCTCTATTTTATTGAATGACTATATTTTTTCCTGTAGCATTATACTAAGTTTTGCTGGGTAGGTGATTCTTGATTTTAATCCTAGCTCCTTTGACCTATGGAATATCATATACCAAGCCCTCTGTTAATGTAGAAACTGCTAAGTCCTGTTTTATTCTGATTGTGTTTCCACAGTACTCAAATTGCTTTTCCCTGACAGCTTGCAGTATATTCTCCTTGACCTGGGAACTCTGGAATTTGGTTATAATATTCCTAGGAATTTTCTTTTTTGGGATCTTTTTCATGAGGCAATTGGTGAAGTCTTTCAATTTCTGTTTTGCCCTGTGGTTCTAGAATATCCAGGCAATTTTGATTGATAATTTCTTGAAAGATGGTGTCTAGACTCTTTTTTTTGATCATGGCTTTCAGGTAAATCAATAATTTTTAAATTATCTCTCCTGGATCTATTTTCCAGGTAAGTGGTTTTTTTCAATGAGATATTTAAAATTGCCTTCTATTTTTTCATGTATTTGGATCTGTTTTATAGTACCTTGATTTCTCATAAAGTCATTAGCTTCCAATTGCTCCAATCTAATTCTGAAGGAGTTATTCTCTTTAGTGAGTTTTTGACATTCCTTTTCATCTGGAAAATTTGGCTTTTTACAGCATTCTTCTCCTCATTGGCTTTTTGGGCCTCTTTTGCCATTTCAGTTAGTCTATTTTTTTAAGGTGTTACAGTATTTTTGGGTCTCCTTTAGCAGGCTGTTGACTCACTTTTCATGATTTTCTTGCATCATTCTCATTTCTCTTCCCAATTTTTCCTCTACTTCTCTTACTTAATTTTCAAAATGCTTCTTGAACTCCTCCATGGCCTATACCCAATTCATATTTTTTTGGAAGCTTTTGATGCAGTAGTTCTAACTTTGACGTCTTTCTCCTGCTCCCTGCCTTGATCCTTTTTGTCCCCCAAAAAGGATTCTGTGGTCTGTTTGTGCTTCCTGTGCTTGCTCATATTGGCAGCCAATTACCTGACTTTGAGCTCTTTGCCACAGTAGAACTCTGCTTCCAGAATGGAGAGAGCTATGTCCTAAATTGCTAGAGGTTTTGCAGCTGCCAGAGCTATTACATGGGTGCCCTCTTTACAGCCCCCACATGCTCTGGCTCACTGATCACACACCCCACCCAAGACCTTGATCCAGGCAGGTCAAAGCAAGAGTGATTACCCTCTGAATGGTCACTTAGTCACCCTACAATCTGCAGGCCAGGAGCTCTGGTAGCAACCATGCAGCAGTGGCTGCAGCCACCATACCTCTTCTGCTTCTTGCCCCAGGAGTAGGAGCTGGACCATGCTCCCCCCTGTTCTAACAAAGTTCCACCTTGACCTTTTACTTTGACATTGTCATCTGTGAATTAAGAAGTCTGGAAACTGCTACAGCTGCTGGTGATTTACTCTTGTGAAGTCTGCTCCAGCCCCCGCTGGTTGGGGCCACCCTGGAGCTAAAACTGCGGCTTAGCTGGGACTGCACTAGGCTCCCAGCACGCTGTGATGGACCCCTCCTGCCACCCTGCCAGGCTTCCTTTAGTGGATGATTTGTTTCTTTCTTTCACTTTGTGGGTTCTGTAGCTCCAAAGTTTGTTTAGAATAATTTTTTACATGTATTGGAGGAGGTGGAAGTTAGGGCCATGCGAAGTCGTATTTCTACCTGGGATTTCTCTCTTAGTCATAGCTGGCAAGATTCTTGCCAGAGTCATCAATAGGCTAATCCTTTGCCTGGATGATGGTCATCTACCTGAGTGCCAGTGTGGCTTAAGAAAGAGCTGAGGAATGGTAGACATGGTGTTTGTGGCCTGACAATTTCAGAAGAAATGCCAGGAGCAGAACAGAGGTCTATATATATTGTTCATCAACCTGACCAAGGCCTTTGATACTGTCAGTGGTAGAAGATCATGGTGAAATTTGGCTACTCAAGTGAAATTTATCAATATTGCATGCCAGTTTCATGATGGCATGCTTGCATGAGCTCTGGATAAAAGGTGATGCTCTCACATTTATCCAGTCACCAATGGAGTGAAGCAGGGTTATGTGCTTGCTCCCATGCTTTCTAGCTTGACATTTTCCACCATGTTGTCAGATGCCTTCAACAGGGATGAAAACAGCATCAAGGTCAATTACCACAGTGATGGTAAACTGTTTGACTTGAAAGGAAGATGCAAATGAAAGGATGATCTACCTACCTTCTTACGACCCCAGAGAACTGTTCTGGTACTGCAGACAACTTACTCTGTACTTTGTTATTTTGTTCTCTTTCTTCATTACAGTTAAATGAAGGTCTTGAAATGGATGGTTGCTAAGTTCCCTTCCAAATCTAAAATTGCAAGTACTCACAATGTTTACTTGGAAAAAACGTCTTATTCTTTCCCTTCATTGTGTTAACTACTTCGTTTTCTTTTCTCCTTTGCACTCATTCTCTAGTCATTAATTTGTTGCCTTCTTTTTGGGAATTTTTCCTCCTTGCCTTCTATGTTTTGCCAAGTAGGTAAACAGAGCTGGGGAAGTTTGCAAAGGGATGGTACATCTTCTATTATTTTGTTGACTCCATGAGGGAGGGTAAGGAGTATGTCTTATATATTTTTTTGGTACAGTGAGCTGTATATAGCACATAGCTAATAAATGTGTATTCAAATTGAAGGCAAAGGTAAAAAGGAATAGATGACCTTTGTAATCCAAGCAAAAGAAGTAGAGTCTAGGCATTCTGGAAAGGGTAGCTGTTCAGCATGGGCCAGCATCTCTGCTTAAAGCCAGTCCAAGGAGCTCTTATCATTTACTTGTTTTAAAGCTTCTTTGATCATTAAGACCCAAAATGAGACCCAGAGCCTCATGGACTTACCTGAGCTCTGAGTTTGGCTCTTCATGTGGCTTGAGTTCCAAAATTGATCACTCCCAAACCTTAATTACTTGTGTCCACCTTTTTGACTACTCCCACAGCACATGGGCACCCTTTCCCCCATTCTCCCCACTCTTCTTCCTTGTTTTCCATAATTTTAGCTTAGGACTGAATTTTCTAGGTTTAAAAGTCATAAGCCAATTTACAAATATTAATGGAAGTAAGAAAGAATTGCCTGAGTCAACAGAAGTCTGTAGTCCTGTCTGGGACCATGCAGACTGACAGTATCAGTTAGGGCTGGGCATGTATAATTCCAGAACTACAAGACCCAGGGTCCTAGAAAACAGCTTGAGTTCAGGCGGAATACTACCTTTGAACCCTCTCTACCTTGATTTAATAATCTGTAGCAGATTCTCTGCTTTGAATTCTTTAAATGGCAGCTGACTCACCTACCAGACTTAATCCCTTGGAATTAATCAATCAGTGTCCCTCAGTTGCTTGTAGCCTTGACCCCACCCTGTGGATTACATATGCTTTTCCCTGCTGGAGGCTTGCCTGCTCTGCTCTTCTGGATATTTCACGTTCTGTCCTTAGCCAAGACCTTTTGTAGTCATTCGCATTTGCCAGTTCTGTTTCTGGCCTCACACAGTACCAGGCATAGAAGCAGAACACAAATGATTTGTGAAGATAGACAGAGGTAGTATGTAAATAGTAGCAAGGGGGCACCCTATGTCTTGGTGAGTGAGCAGATTAAAGGTCTGGTTAACCTCTGTATAGATGAGCAGGAGCAAACAAATCAGTATAGTTGCATTAGGATAAGACTAGGCTCTCTGACCTTAATGAATGCAACCAAGAGCTAGGGAATCTGAAAAAGCTGGTGGGAGTAAGGCAGGTAAAGAAGAAAACAGTTATGAAGTCTCATCATATCAGTAATAAAGTCCTTGAAAGGTAAGATTATTTATTTGTTTTTGCTAAATCTTAGGGTTTAAAAAACTACTTCTGAGGCAGGTGCCAATTCCCAATTGGCTCTTACCTCAGGCTGACAATTTAGAGTTTTAGGATGTTAGCATGAGACATAGAGAGACTTAGACTAGTCTGGAAAAGCTAGGCATTGTATCCTTGTTGCATATCCCTTCTGGGTTACAACAAAGGGTAAAACAGGTAATGTCAAAATTATGTAAAATGGCCAATGATGTCTGAGTACTCCATTTCATCTTCAAATCCAATGGGAATGAAGAGGTTTCTGGCATTAGATCAGCATCTCTAATATATAGGCAGGGTTTGTGCATAGACTCAAGATCAGTAATGCTTCCCCAGGTCCTCCTATATCTTACCCAGGATGGGTTACCTATTTTTTACTTATAGTCTACTGCCACATATACCCCAGCCTGACACTCAGAACTTGGACTCTACCAGTCTCTAGCAAGAGTAATAACAATTGGTCATATTTTTCTAGTACTTTACAGTTTAAAAAATATTTTTCTTCCAATAATGATGAGGTATGTGTTGAAGAATCACCATGATCATTTTCAGATAGGAAATTTGAGGGTCAGTGAAGAGACTTCTCAAAGCCGCATGTCTAGTGTTATAGCCAGGATAATCTTTTGTTGTGGTTTTATGGTGTGTTGTGGTGTCACTGTCTCAAAGAATTCAGAGTCAGACCACCTCTAATCCAAGTACAGGATTTACTGAGGTTTGATGCTCCTCAGAAGCAGGCTAGAAGCAGGGAGGAATCAGCAACTTAGTAAGACCACAAGGCAAAGTCATAACATATTGATGCTGATTACATACAAAAAATTATGAATATCCACAAAAAAAGGCAGAAGGAATTTGTCCAGAGATTGGGCAATGGGTGTGGGGTCCCTTCTGAGATTCAGTGGTCAAGCATCCTGGTCATGCTGCTTTCTGATTGGCTAGCTATTGTGGTTCTATCTGGTTAAGATGGATTGTTAGGTATTGTGCTCCTGTCTTTGGCTAAATGGATGATGTGACTGTGGTTGAGTACAAGAACAAACCTGTTCAAATATGTAAATTAGATCTGGGACCAGTGGCTAGCTACGGGGCACTGGCTGTATTGAGTCTGGGGGCCTGTGGTGTGGTTAAATCAGGATATGCCTACTGTTCAATGGGGACCTCAAGGCAGTTAGAATATTGGGACCAGGGATAGCTTCATTAGGATCCTACTAGAGGAGTCTGGCTCTTCAATTTTGTTTAGGTTATGTCCCCCTCAATTATTTTGCCATGATGAGGAGGGTAAAAGAGATCAACACTTGATATCCTTGCCAAGTAGAGAGTTATAGCAGCCATGAGCAAAATTACTTTAGGATCTAAACTCATCTATAAAGAACTTACTGAGGAGGGTGATGGAATATTATGAGTAGTAGCACCTATTAAACTGAAAGAGGGTAGAGGGGAAAACTAGTTTTGAGAAAGCTTGCCATGAGACTCAATTAAACTAGATCACCCTGAGAGCATTGAAGAAAGATAAAACTATTGTCACAATATTCAGAAAAATCTGCCATGATTTTCCAATAAACTATTCTTTCCATCAATAACAAGGGAGCTACCACATTTGGATTCTGACATCACAGTCCCCAATGTGCTACATGAAGTAGAAGAAATGACCCTAAAGCAAACAAAGACAGGAGGAGCAACTGGATTAGACCAAGTATACTCAGAAGAAGTCTGAGCTAGAGACTCCATAATTTGAGAGTGCTGAGGAATCAGTCTCATGGTATCTGAGAGGATGATGCCAGACAATTGGAAAAAATTAAGGACATCATTGTTTTTGGAAAAAAAGTAACCCCCAAATCAGTAATTATTGACCCACGTGGCTACTTTCTTATTTATATAACATTTTTATAAAAAAATATACACACATGTGACATCTTTGATGCAAATATAAGACCAGAATAGGCAGGTTTTCATAAACAATAATCTCCAGCTGACCACATCCTTACAGACACAAAATTAACAGGAGAGTGCACAAAATATAGGATACTATTGCCCGTATTGTTTGCTCACTATAAATGCACACACATTTGATTCAGGGAAGCACAACGCAAACTTAAAGACTATCCTCCAACAAAGTATCTACTAAATAAATGTGAATATTAGATAAAATTACTTTCTAGATAAAGAAACAGATAGAAAACTTTATTTGTGCATCCACTAGCCATTAATATCAAGCAAAACATAAAGTAGGGAAATAAGTAGTTAATAAAGGTTTTTACCACTGTCCTGGAGGAAGTCAAGTGAAGAGTACAGATTGAGGAGGGGGGATTCCCTATAGAATTTGAAGTACTACTGTTTGCAGATGACATTGTAATGACTGAATTGGGTCCCAGAATGTATAGTCATAGAGCTTTATAAATGAAATCACTTAAAAGAACTCAGTTCGACTATCTACATAGGAAAAACCAAGAGGGTGAAGCCCACCTCTTGTCTAGGCTCAGATACATAATTTGATGGAATTCCCATATACCTGACCTATCAATATGTCTGTCTTCAACAAATGCTTTAGATGGATAACATACCATGTCAAGAGTTAAATAGGGAAAAGGAGTGGACTGGATTGAGTATGGGAAATTACACAGTACTTTCAATGACCTCAAGGTTCATCCTGAATTAAAAGGACATCTTTAAGCATGTACATTTTTCTCAGTGATGTTATATACAGAAAATTATAATCATGTAATACCACAATCTCTGAAGAATTGAAATGAAGGCTTTCCCTTTCCTGCTGCTCAAGGAGCCGGCTGCCACCATGAATGACACAGTAACCATCAGAAGCAGGAAGTTCATTGCAAACAGACTTCTTCAGCATAAGCAGATGTTTATAGATGTCCTTCATCCTGGAAAGGCTACAGTGCCCAAGACTGAAATTGGAGAAAAACTGACCAAGATGTAGGAGACAACTCCAGACGTCACTTTTGTCTTTGGATTCAGATTCCATTTTGGTTGTGGCAACACAACCGGCTTTGGTGTGATTTATAATTCCCTTGACTATGCAAAGAAAAATGAACCAAATGCAGACTTGCAAGGCATGGCCTGTATGAAAAGAAAAAGACATCAAGAAAGCAGCAAAAGGAAAGAACAGAATGAAGACAGTCAGGGGGACTGCAAAGGCAAATGTCAGTGCTAGCAAAAAGAAGGAATAAAAGGCATTATGGATTATGTTTATCTGTGAAGAAAATTTTTCACCAGACCATAAATAAACTACGTAAAACTTCAAAAAAAGGAATTGAAATTAGGGTTCACCAGTAGGGCAATGGGAAAACACATGGTGGGAATAAAGAAGCTTCATTCATGAAGTGGTGTGCCAGAAGTAGCATAAAAGAGATTATAAAAAAAAAGTCTGAATGGAAAGGAGGCAGGCCAAACATTTAATGAAAAATGAAGGATTGCCCACAGACATTCTTTGTTCTACATTTCTGCTCAAGTAATTTCATGTAATAAAGAAGTTTCCAGCATGTTGGGTGGACCCCTTGTGAAAAATTCAGGAGATGACCAAAGGGGTCAAGGATTGGAAGGAATGAATGGGTTGCTCTCTGAATCATTGTAAGGAGTCAGCACACAAAGAAATAATTATATAATACTTATTATATACCAGAGTATAGTCTATAGATCTTACCCACTCCTGATGCTTTTAGACATGCTCAAATAATGGAAACTTTTAAGGTAATTAGCCTCATCTCATTTTGTGCCACCCCCCCCCCCACTCAGGGAGAAACTGGGACATTCTAAAGTCAACTCAGGTCTAGATATTTAGTGGCTCACCATAATAATAGATCTAGGCAAAGAATGGTACATTTCACCAGGACTGAAATTAATTATCAATGAAAAGGAAAACAACATTGACACACATTTCTGGTTGAGTACTTTCTCATCCACCTCGTGCCCTCCAGAGAAGTCTGGGAAACAAGTTCCTCTAAGGATCATATCTTCAGGAAGGGGGAAGAGGATAAACATATTTTGAGAACCAGACTATACATTGGAAGGGAGATCAGTTTGACTTTATGGTGATAAACGTCTAATTATTTGCTTAGCTGATTATCTTCTCAGTAACCAACATCTTCCATAAGCTCCTGGCACATAATCATTGTTCCAGTTTTTCCACAGCAAGGCTAGCTTATCTGCTGGTTTCATGTTTACTTCACCATCAAAAAGCAAAACATGCTCCAGCTGCTGCTTATTCTCAAAAGCTTTCTTTGCTCCTGATTCTACCAAACCCAGCTGCAACCTTCATTTTCTCCTCCTTCTCTGCTCTAACCTTCTCAATTCAATTAACCTGATCTGGAGACACATCAGTCTCATGGGAGCAGATGTTGTTTCCATATGTGGTCCAAGTATCTCTGGAAATATGGTCCCTTCCATATCTTAATTAGACTCGTATCAAGATTGAAGCACCGTCTCCTCGGTTGTATTACCTTAGAGTTTCCACTGTGATTATGGGTCTTGGTTCACTAACCCAAATAAGATCTTTGTTGGCTTTCTCACCACTGGCTAGCAAGATCACACCCCAATAGTTGATCATTATCATTCATCGTTCATTCCCAATCTAAAAGAATCTTTCATTTCTTTTAATCTCTACAGTACTTAGTGTCTGCCCTGTTTGTTTGGCAATTGGGAGGCAGTTTGGCAGAATGGATAGAATGTTGAATTTGAAGCCAGAAACATCTAAGTTTGAATCTTACCTTAGATGTCTCCTCGTGCAACCCTTGACAAGGTATTCCTTCTCCTTCAGTCTCAATTTCCTCATCTTAAAAAATGGAGATAATCATATCACCTGCTTCACAGGGTTATTATGAAGCTTAAATGAAATGACATATGGCAGTATTTTTGCAATCCTTAAAGCACTAGATAAATGCTTGCCATTACTGATGCGGTAGATTTCTCTTTGGAATATCCCTGGTATGTCTACATCTCCCCTCCTCCCCCCTTTTGGGCCAATACATCAAGCGCAGAGTATGGAATGTAAAGTAATTGGAGTAAATGGGGCTACACCCCAGAGTGTGGTGACAGGTAAACTGCTCCAAACAGGCACCATTTTACTGGATACAGTGTGGCTCATTGACCTGAGGTCTGTAGCTCAGTTGGGGCCAGGATAAGTTTCAGAGAAACTATTTACAACAAAACTTAGTACTTAAAAACTCTTAGGATCTCCAGAAAAGGCAGTTGGACTGCCTCTCCTCCAGCTGAATAGAAAATGCTTTTTCTTTCAAAAGAATTATCTGGGAGGTTTTTCCTCAGAAAATCACTATGAGCTTCTGACTGTCTGTTACTCCCACAGGAACAGAAGGATATAGGGTAGTTGTTTTTATTTTTTTAAGTAAAGTAAAACAAAGCAAAGGAACAACAAGAGATCCCTCTCTGTTTTTTTTCTTTTATTTTCCACTTAATTAAAGCATTGATTTCTTTTAAAATTTTGAGTCACAGATTTTCTCCTTCTCTCTCACCCCTCCCTCACCTACTGAGAAGGCAAACGATATGATATCAATAATACATGTGAAACCATGCAAAACTTTTCTGTATTAGCCATATTGCCCTTGCGGTTCTTACATTTAAACATTTCCTATCTCATCAACTGTATCCAGCTTGCCTGGATGGTTGGGAGCTTACTTGTCTTTCATTTGCACAATAGATCCCAATGTTGTGTTTGAGTGTGGGCTCCTAGATCCATAGAATGTTCTAGAGAGGTTAATGGTACATGCTACTTATTGGATCATTATCTAGGCCATGCCTGCCTACTGGAGATATCCCCAAAGGCTCTGCCCTAGGCACTCTTTCTCTTCTCTCTCTGTACTGTCTCTCTTGGTGATCTCATCAGCTTGCATGAATTCAGTTACCATCTCTGTGCTAATGATTTTCAGATCCATTTATCCAGCTCTAACCTCTCACCTGACCGCTACTCTCACATCTTGAATTAGATGTCCCATAGATATTTTAAATTCATCATTTCTAAAATGGAACTCTTTCTCTTGTCCCACAAACATCATGCCCCTTCCTTTCTCTGTTGGTATTAAGGGCAACACCCTCCTTCCTAGGCTAGTAATCTAGCTGTCATCCTCGACTCATTGCTCTCATCTCACTCTCACCCATATTCAATCAGTTGCCAGGTACTGCTGATTTTACCTTTCTAACATCTCCTTTCTATGCCCACTTCTCTCCTCTGACACTGCCAAACCTCTGATGCAGGTCCTCTTCAAGCCTTCTACTTGGTCTCCTTTTCTCAAATGTCTTTCTACTGCAGGACCAGCGGATAGACTCAGCTATCAAAGTGATCTTCCTAAAGCACAGGTCTCAACATGTCACACACCGTCCCCTCAATAAACTACAGTGCTTACTTTGATTCCTGGTGACATTCTAGAATTGATTATGAAGGAATTAGTAAGTGTGCATCTCCAAAAGAGAGCCAGAATGGATTCTTTAAGAGAAGATCAGACTAGAAAAACTTCTCTTTCTTTTTTTAAAATTGATTTGTTTATTTACTTTTAGTTTACAAGATTCAGTTCCAGAATCCCTTGAGTTTCAAATTTTCTCGCCTCCCTTCCTCCCCTCCCCCTCAATGGCAGCATGCAATGAAATACAGGATCTGCAAATACTTTCACATTGGACATTAGTCTGGTTGTGTAGAAGGGTTGTAACTGATGGAGTGAACAATGGGAAAAAAGAAACAAATCCAAACATGGAAAAGAATGATAGCATGTAAATTGCTTCGGTCTCCATTTAAATTCTGTTCTTTCTAGATCTTTCTCTGAATGTAAACATCTCTTTCCATCCCGAGAACTGTAGAGTTGCCTTATAGCTGTGTATTGCTGAGAAGAGTCCAGTTTATCAAGGCTGGTCATCACACATATGATGCGTCTGTGATTGTGTACAATTTTTTCCTGGTTCTGCTCTTCTCACTTGGCATCAGTTTGTATAAGCCTCTCCAGGTGAATACAAAGTCCATCTCCTCCCCGTTTCTTATAGCACAA